>APFE031498648.1:0-47929 GCA_000404065.3 Pinus taeda
TCAGGAAAGACATCCCACATCTTTGTCCTTCCCCTCAACCACTCTTCCCTCTGCGTGTAAATAAGACAAATGTTGGTGTGCACATACACCATTGTCTCTGCCTTGGACTGCTCAAGCCTGCTCTTCTTCACACTATACAAATTCCCATATGTGCTCCAATTCCTCTCGCAACAAGAGGATGAAGTCACCTGAGCCTCAAAATATGCAAAATTGAAAGAGAAATATGGTAAAAAACATAAGGAACAACGCCTTTTTTATGTGCGCAGGTTTCAATTTAGGGGATTCGAATCCCAGAATCGGGACACGTTGTGTCCTAATGGGATTCGTACGAATCCCGATAGGACACGCGTGTCCCCTTCTGGGATTCGAATCTCCAGCGAATCGTGTCCGATTTGCAAGATTTAGACACGTGGCCCCTTTATAATGAATCCGGTTACTTAGGATGCAACGCTATAAAAGATCAAATTTCCACAATTTCACATAAGAAAAACAATGAACTTCATCCCAATATAGCGAAAATCCAGCAACATGCATGTGACATAAGAAAATAACAAGAATAACATTAAAAGAGTACATGTAAGAAATAGTATATCCAATCATCAACATATGCCAATAATGAAGCTCCAAGACAAAAATGAAGAGATCCAATCATCAAAATTCAACCATTCATTCAAAACTCGTCCTTCAAGGGAATAATGAAAATCTCTTAAGAGAGAACAACCCAATCCAAGTGAGGATGATCAAAATGATTCATCACACTCCTTTTTATACACTCTCTAATGAATTCAATTTAGCTAAATTGGCCTAATTTAGCCCCTAAGATAATATAATGTGCATAATAACAAAACTTTTGGTGATAAGCCTACCAAATAGTTGAATAATGTAGAGATAAGCCTCTCAAGAGGTGAATGATCAACAAAGTGAGTTGTTGGGCTTTTGAGGAGGCTTGATGAAGTCCAAGGGGTACCATGATGTAGAAATGGACTCCAAACATAGTGGACAAGGGGTTGACCCCTTGTTTTCCAAGTGAGAAATTGTGGTGCTCCCAAGTGGGTGTGGGTCACAAGGATATCCTCATGGGTCTCCAAATGGATCAAATATTCCTATAGACCATCTGTGAGGGTTGGAGTAATGACATAAGCCCTCCCTCTATAGCGGGATACATACTGGAACACCTGCCAAGTGTATGGTGCAGTTGTGGAGTTGATTGGGCGTGGTGGACCAGGTGCATCATCCTCATCTAAAAGGTGGAACATGAGCAATCAATGAAAGTTGTTGGGGAACCATGAAGTAATATCTGCTATGGTGGAGGCTAATGGCTCTCAATGCTCACACTACAAGTGCCAATGTGGCCCTCTGGAGGGTCGAGACCCCGTACAGGGAGACTAAACCCCAAATAGAGACCCACCTGCAATCCTGCATAAGATCTAATGTGCTCCCTTGCCCTCCAATATAACCAGTCATTAGAATAATCAAGTAATAAAGCTTACAAGTCATGGGATCAATGGGGCACTTCATGGTGGCATGCAGAATTGTCTCCAAGCTCAATAAGGGGTTAATCAAGGACCCTATTAGGTGGTTTCAACCTCTAAAGGGGGTGACATGTCCATGGTAGATCCCTCAAGTGGTAGGTGGCAAGTGATATAATAATGGAATGAAATGGGGATTAGGGGAATCATCTAGACCACATGTGAAGGTGCAAGGGTAGCTATGAAAATGGAAAACCCACAAGAATTCTTCTGCTTCTTATAGAATCTTCAAATTACCAATTCCAAGACCTATGACCCTTGACAAAGACCCCTCCAAGACTAAGTCAATCTTCTTCTTGATGAGCTTGCTTCTCTCAAAGTCAACCCAAGTCAAATTAGCTTCACAACTACTGCAACTTCTCTTTTGACCTTAACTTTGGGCTTGCAACTTGTGACTATAATTTTCGGCCTCCTGCAGTCTCTGAAATCTTCGCATGTGTGACTGTTATTAGGGCAAATTTGAGTCCTTTACTTTGCTTGACTTGATTTCTCCTCCATAAGACTTCAGCTTCCAAAGTAGATCTTTTGGTACCCTAACTCGACTTCTTTTAGTAGGTCTGCAATTCGGTCTTGCTGTAATAAGATGATGCCCTAAATATCGCACATGTGGAAGAAAGTAACCCCAAAACACCTCTTGAAACTTCTTTTTTCTTCTTCCTTAAGGTCTCCTCTTTTTCGTTGCTCCTTTTAGGTCTCTTGTTCTTTTCTTAGATCGAACTTGATTGATGCTTTTCCAAATGAAGTTGAGCTCTTATATATAGTCTCCTTGTGGAGATCGAATTGCTGTCCATGAGGCTGACTTATCACTGCTTGTAGGCCGACTTGTCTTGGAGGGGGTCTTTTGTCACTTATATGACTCAAATAAATTCTCTTGACATAATACAAGATGCCCAATGACTCTTCTTCGTATGACAATGACTCAATTGACTTCTTCACTCAATAACAAACCCTAGAAGCAGTCAATGGGTGCTTGACCTACAAAGATATTGACCTTGAACATGAACACATGCTACCAAAAAATAATAATAATAATTTTTTCTTTCTTTTTACAATATACAAGAATCAAGAGTACATTTCATATTTATTAAGACTAAACCTAGTTACATATTTCAACACTCTTGTTTGAGAGTTCAGGTAATCCTTGAATAAGCCGCAAAGGACTTCGGGTATCTTCCTCGGCTAGACTTAAGTGTTCAAACTATCATCATAGAATTCAATCTTTCAGAAGGTCTCTCGGTTGTGCTAGAATCAAATTGATTTGCTTCAGAGGAATAACTTGGGCCGAATTGATTCTCTCAGAGGAACTACCTGTGCCAGAACGAAATAAAAAAAGAAAAATAAAGATAATTTTACTAACTAGGGTGGAATCTTTCACCATCGAAATTAGTAGGGAAAAAGGGGCCTTAAAACCCTTAGAGCCTCTGGCTCAAGAAGAAACAAAGATAATTGATCAAACCCAATGATGCTACAAAATGAATTTAATCCTCATCTATTTATAGATTTTCTAGAGGGGTTTCATCTTCTTAAATGATTGAGTAAACCTTACTCAAAACAGTCAGTTTTGAGATTTTCGCCCAATTGCCCCAAAACTTGCCCAACAATGGGTATTTTGGGGTTTTTTCCCCTTTATGAAGGACTATCCCCTATGGGGATGGATACGCTAATAAGTCCCATTGGCAATTAATTTCCTGGGAACATTACAGTGCCCGGCAATGACAAGTTCTGCTGCTGCTTCCCTCTGTCTTCCTTTCTATGTCCACTGTTTATGATTCCATTATCATGCACAATGTCTGACTTTGATTTTCTATTTTCATGCACATGTTCCTGCAAATGTTGACGTTCAACCATCAACTGCTGGAGCTGCATATTTCCGGATTCAAGATCCTTGTTGACGGATTCTAAAGCACTCTCCATTTCCTTTGACTTGTCTGATTGCTGGAGAATTTGCTCTGTAGCTGTTGAGAAAATATTGATAGTTTCACCATGCTTTCCTATCAGCCCTTGAACTGACGAACACTTATTTGTTTCTATCTGCTTCTCTCCCCCACCAATCAAACTAGATGCCCATTTTAGAAGTCCTTTGTTCCATCCCCTCTGCTTACCCCCTTTTCCTTCCTGCGTGTGATCATCATCATCAACCTCATCTGCACTGATAGTGATAAGTACTTGTTCCTTCTCTTTGCCTTTCCTTTTCACTACGTTGAGGCAAATCAAATGTATGCTTAAATTGTCAATTACTATCTTTTTTGTCTTGGGGGCCTCCTCAGTTCTTTCATGTGTCCCTGCTAAGGTGTAAGGTCAGCAGATCTTCCTGGAGCAAGTTGTAGATTCCACACTCGAGGAGAAACTATTAGCTGCCAATAGCCCAAATTAGCCATTACAACAGTATCAACCATGTGTGGTCTCTGTTTCGTCCCTGGAAGCAATTGAAGACCTCGAGGTGGCTCATGAATTTTTTCTGAGTAATGCCTAGGAAAAACAAGTGCTTCCAACTCAAAAACAACCACTAATGTCCTTGCAGCTCCGAGACTTTCAAGAACAATTTTGCCTAAATCCTTAATTGCAATGATGGGCTCAACAAGCCATGGCCCAGGAACATCCAAATTCATGGTTAAAGTTTTAGCTAAGCGCATGTTTGAAAACCAAGCAGTAGGGCCATTCATTGATGAACCATCGGAACAAAAATTATCCTTCAATGGAACAACAGACCTGTAGAAGTTCTTCAGTGGAAGGTTGACAAGAGAGCTCATGGTGTGCATAACAATGCGCAGGCTAGGTTGAAACCATCTCTGAAGAAGTGGAGCAAGCTTTTGACCAGAGGAGTTCAAAGGATAAAAAACAGTACCCATGTGTATAATGGCACTCTTCCTCTAGGATAATAACACTGTATTTTGCATTTAAAATTTCAAAATGAGCATTATCAGTACCTCGGGAACGAATAGCCATTGCAAATGAAATCACCATTATTGCATCACTCAGAAAATCACTAGTTAGATCATCAGGATCTACTCCTTCCTACTCAACTTGCTCAGTTATAGTTGCTGCCGGTTTGATTCTTCTATCATATTCTACAGTTTCGAGAAGCTTCAAATCATCACGGACAAAACTGTCTTCTTTGTGAAGGACCACCCTTCCATTTGTACTGACAGCAGTATCACCCGATCCAAGTCCAAACTCTGATGATAAAAAGTCAGAAACCTGCAAAAATAGATTGTTCTTATAGGTTTGTACTCGTTCTTGTCTCTTGCATGGAAAAATTTCAGAACCTTTTGATGATGCTCTCTGTTTCTCCTCTTCAAGCCGAGAGAGATTATTGGTCAAAATCTTATCTAAGCTCTCAATACTACCCTCATCACTTTGGCGTTGATTTCGTTGAATCCTTTGAAATGCCTCTTGTGCTGCTGTCATATTTATCTCCTTCTCTAGTTTAGAGACATGCTTCGTCGAAACATTATCTCAACTATCCTCATTCTTCCCATGGCACTTACGCTGGCCTTTTTGTTTCCTCTCAAATTCTTCTTGCTTCGCTTTTAATTTTGCCTTTTCTAGCTTAAAGATGTGTTTCACCAAGACATTTTCTAAACTCTCTCTGGTAACATCATGGTGTTTCAGACTTCTTTGAACTCCCTGCAATGATTCCTTTCCTGATGCTAATGCTGCCAGTTTCTCCTTTTCCAACTTTGATATATGCTTAACCAATACCTTGTCCGATCTCTCTTCAACTGTGTCATGCAGTTGATGTTTCCTGTCTAATGCTGATGCTGCCATTTTTTCCTTCCCAAGTGTTGAGATATGCTTGACAAAAATCTTATCTAGACCTTCCTCACTATTTTTACTATGGTGGTTTTGCTTTCTCTATACTGTCTCAACAAAATCAAAGGTGTCCCTCACTGAAGAATCTGTTGTTCAATCTCAGTTGCATGCTTCAGGGGAATAGTACTGAGGTCACTACCAAATGCTGTAGAAGTAAAATTGGACTTTTGCATCTTATCCATGCTGTTGTTATTGACAATATCAAATTTGCTCTTCATTTCGAGTATCTTATTCTCAGTTGAATATATATATATATATCTTTGTTATCTTGATCATATTCAGTGTCAATACCATCTCCTGGATTGACATCAGTTTCCATGTATTGTTTCTTGGACAATTCTGATTTTGGCTGATGCATCTTTGTACAGGTTTCTCTTGTGGGAGTTATCTACTCTCTTTCTGGCACATGGATCTTTTCAACCAAGATTGCATCCAAACCTTCTGCATTTTGCTGTTTTGGTTCTGCTGTTTTTGCTGGTTTCTCTGACACAATGATCATTAGCTTGGCATGCTTTACAAATTTCCTTCCAAGCTCAGGATTTGTTTCAAAATAATTATCCTTTGTTGAAGCTTCAAACAAACTTTCACAATCTTTGAAAGAGTTGACATCTGATGTGGATAAAAACATCTGAACCATTTTATTGCAAATATCAGAATCCTTGTATGGGCTACAAGAACCTTGGTCAACCAAATTATGACATCCCTGGTCCTTGTGGCCACTTGTCTGCTTCTTGTATAGCCATGACCATGGCTTTGCCTTTGCTTCAGCGGTGGCATTTTTGTTGAATTCTTCTAATCTTCGGATCCTTTCTGCTTGCTGTTCTTCTAGCCTCTTCCAAGACTCTGCTTGCTGCTCTTCTAGCCTCTTCCAAGACTCTGCTTGCTGTTCCCAAAACTCTACATACTTTTCCCAAAAATTTGTTTGTGGTAGTTCCATTTTCACATACCATCCAGGCTGGCAGGACTTCTGCTCTGATACCACTATAATGGGCTAGGGCAATTTTTTCGCCTAGGGTTTCCTGTAGTAATAATTCTTCCCTTCTCTAATACAACAGTTATAGCTAATGCAATTGTTAATCTGTCATTTTCCTTTTAGTGCTACAGGAAGTAAGGTGACATTCCACAATTTAACTAAGTATCACAGAATGATTAATAGTTCACAGTGTACAACCCAATAATGTAACATGAAATCTGATTCAAATACAACTTCAGTCCCACAACTGGTAAAACCACAAATTCATGGAATAGCTATAATTTTGGAACCACAAAATAGCTACAGACTTGAATTGTATTCATTTCTCTATAATTTTTTGGGCTTAATCCATGTGTGATGCCAATCCGAATCTGCTGCAATCTCGACCTCTGTCTTACTGTCCGGTCCTGAGTCACTTCGTAATCTGTCCTATAAATAGGTTCCAACTCTTTTGCTGTATGATATGGATCGCAGGACAAACACTACCCATAGACTGATGCCTCGCGACCTTGATCAATTGCGATTCTTTCTACTTCGTACTGTGTGAATTCACTGCTCTGAATATGTGTGGTTACTACCTAGCGGAACTCACAACTCCAAATATATGTATAACCCAACCAAATCCTGTCTTATCTGGTCAACTATGTCAATTGTTCGTCAATTATTCCCTTGAAGCTGCCGCAACAATCCCTTGGATACTTGGCTCAACCTTGCTACGCAGGCGTGCTGTCGCTACTTAGTTGAGAGCCGCCCAAATTATGCGTCTGATTGATGGATGGACGACATGGCGTAGATCAATCCACGCTCCAATTCTTAATGACGATTCATATGTTGTATTATGTAGATTTGCTTACGTGAGAACCGTTGTAGAGGGTAACCCGCCGATTCCCTTCCAAATCTTCACGTATACTGGAAAACAATTGTTAACAACAGTCTGTCCTTCAACGAGCACTTTTACAAAATTACTTGTTCTTTGGAATTGTGCCTAGTCCACTGATAACAAAGATGTGCCCTACTATCCACAAAATGCGACCCCTATCTCAGACTTTGGGTATCTTCCTCTGCTAGACTTCAGTGTTCACACTATCATCATAGAATTCATCTTCCAGAAGAAGGTCTCTCGGTTGTGCTAGAATCGAATTGATTTGCTTCAGAGGAATAACCTGTACCAGAACATAACTGAATTGATTCGCTCGAGAGGAATAACCTATGCCATAACAAGATAGAAAAGGAAAAACAAAAATATTTTTAGTAACTAGGGTGGAACCTTTTACCATCCAAATTAGTAGGGAAAAGGGGGTCTTAAAACCCTCAAAGCCTCTGGCTTAAGAAGAAACAAAGATAATTGATCAAACCCAGTGATGCTCCAAATGAATTTAATCCTCTATTTATAGATTTTCTAGAGGGGTTTCAGCGTCTTAAATGATTGAGTAAACCTTACTAAAAACCTCAGTTTTAAGTTTTTTCGCTCAGTTGCCCCAAAACATGCCCAACAATAGGTATTTTGGGGCTTTTTCCCCTTTATGGAGGACTATAGCATATGGGGATGGATAGGCTAATAAGTCCCATTGGAAATTAATTTCTCGGGAACATTACAACACCCTACAAGGCTAACACTAGACCAAGTGACAACAATGGGGTAATGGCTCACTATCACCATAGCCAAAACCCCTTACTCTTTACGAATTTTCACTGATGGGAGGAGTCCCAATATACATGTGAAGGTCACGTAAGATAGATGTTCTAATGCTAAGGTACAAGGTGACTTGGATAGGTCTTCTACAAGAAAGACACAACAAAGGCTAAGGCTCCAATGGGAGGCAATTCGCTTTCTCTAAAGAGCTAGGAAGGGTAATCTATGACCTAGAGTTTGATTAATAGGTTGAGAGTTGGAGAGACCCAGGGCCAAGATGCAAAGAAAAGGTTCCCAATGATGGTTTTCAATGAAACTAAGGTGCATGAAACCCTCAAGCAAGGCTCTAAGTTGAAGCAACCCTAACTAGGGTTTTGACCTAGGGAAAAACTAGGGCAAATAAATCTATGGATAAGATTGAAGTTGATGCACACTAAGAGGAGAGATTTTGTGGCAAATACACTCCCCTTGATGTTTAGGCTCTCCAATCCCCTAAATTCTCCTTGCCTAGGGATTCACACTAAGCCCTAGTTTCATTAGTTTATCCTTGAAGAGGCCGAAATTAGAAAGAGAAGAACTTATGGATGAGAAAAGAGATTGATCACCAACAAAGTAGGTCAGTGCCTTATTCCTTGGGATTATGGAGTCTATGATGTGTTAGATCAACCAAAGGTTTTCTAATGAGGCTGAAATCTTGATGCCCTAGCAACAAGACTTCAAACAATTATCTATGTAATGGAAAATGGACTCCCATGAGAGAGCTTAATAAATGTTCACCACTAGGACATTCAATTCACATGTTATGTATGAGTAATGCATGCAATAGATCATCTAGATAACATTAAATATATCTTCAACAAATTAGGGCACAATTAACATAACCTAGAATCAACATTATTCCATACATTAGACATGTAGAAAAGTAAATATTCAACAAGAAGTACACTTACAAGATAATATGCAAAAGATTCCATCCATTGATCCAAAGAATAACTCCAAAGAAAAATGTTTTAGCTCCAAATGTCAAAATGCATCAATAAATCCGAATTCTCCAAAGAAAATAAGGCCAGATTACTCAAGTAGGCTGAAATTTTCAAGTTTGTGATGATGATAAGTTCAAATGAACCCTCCTTTATTTATATGAGGAGGTTGAGTTCCTATTTTAGCCTATTAGCCCCTAAAACAATAAAATAATGTGGTAGTAACAAGCTAGGTCACAAGCTGACCTAGTAGCCAATGGAATAAATTCAAACTAGCCCACACGTGTGAGTCGTAGGAGAGAGTAAGCTGATGTCATACATGCGTTGGCTTGCTTAGGGTAAGTGTTGAGGGCTCAGGATGACATGATGTGAGCAGAGGCCCTCTAAAATCACCTCCTAGGGGTTGGCCACCATGTCTCCGTCAATCTCCCTCTGTGGACCCCAATTTTCATCTTGGGGCACAAAAGTGGTCTCATGGATCTCCAGGTGGTCAAAATTCTTGACTCTACTTGAATGTTGAGGGCTCCCAAGCTGGTGCTGGCCCTCCCATGTCTCAAGGTGTGAGATTGTACTTCTATGGGCCCTAGATCAACCACCATCCCTTTAATAGTGCTAAACCTACTGGGGGCATGTTAGGTCCAGGGGCATCATCCCTAAAAGCTCATCAATGCAGGAAAAGTGCTATAACATTATGGGTGCTGGAGGTGCCTAAGGATGTGTATGATGCTCTACTATTGCTTAGAGTCCCATGGCTCTCAACACTTTATCTGTGGGTGTCAATATATTTCTTTGAAGGGCTTGGACTCCAGTTAAGTTGCCCAGGCCATAATGTGAAATTACTTGACAATTACACACAATAGCTAGTGCTGCAACTTTCACCATTAAGTACAATAATCATTTTTGAATCTAAGTGGGCCAAGCTTGAAAGTAAAGGGCAATTTAACACTTCAAATAAGTCTTCCCTTCTAGAATTAAGACTTTGAATTCACAATGGTGTTACCTCCCTAGGTAGGAGTGGCTAATGGACAACCCTATTAGGTGATTCCAACCCTTAAGGGGAGAAGATATGTCCTTGTCCTGTTGAAATATGTAACTAGGTTTGGTCTTCATAATGACATATCTAATCATGATTTCATATATTTGATGTAAAGAGAAAAATAAATTTATTATTATTATTCTTGAGGCATGTGTTTCATGCTCTAGGAAATTTATTTTATAGGTCAAGCTCCCATTGAGAGCTTCTAGGGCTTGTCATTGTGTTTACAAGTCAAGAGAGTCAGTGTCATGTATGAAAGACCCATATTGGCATGCTACATGTTGTAAAAGGAATTTATTTGAGTCAAAGTTGAGTCTAAAGATCCTTCAAGACCTCGTCATGGTGCAAAGATCAAGTCGGCCCACATGAAGGGACACGTCGGCCTAAAGATAACAATTCGTACACCTCACAAGCCTATAAATAAGAAGGAACTTGACCTCATTTGGACATACACTCAAGCAAGTTCAATCTCCTCAAGATAGAAGCTGGAAAAGGACGAAAAAGAAGAGCAAGATCGAATTTTGGGCCTCTCTCTCTCTCTTGTGTTTGGGTTTCTACAGTTGCTGGGTAGGTCAAAGTGTTGGAAAGTTGTTTGGCAAGTCGAAGTGCGGGAAAGTTTCTGGGCAAGTCGAAGTGTTGGAAAGTTGTTAGGCAAGTCGAAGTGCGAGATAGTTGTTGGGTCGAAATTGCAGAAGGAACAACTGGGGTCGAAGTTGCAGAAGTAGTTGCAGAAAGGAAAGCTCGTAAGGGAAGAAAGGTTTGACTTGGTCTTGGAGGGTCTTGGTCAAAGGTCATAGGTCTTAGAATTTGTCAATTGAAGTTCTATAAGAGGAGAAGAATTTTGGCGGGTTTTCCTCTCAGTTGGAGAGGTTTTGCTCTTGGATGATCGCCTACATCTTGTGTCCTCTTGTCTCATTGTTCTTTATGGTTTTGGTAGCTGTTTGATGATAAAAATGCTAAATATAATCAAGAGAAAGAAGAAGTTAATTGAGTTAAGTAAAAATACGTCACAGGCAGTTATGAAAGTAAGATAAATCACCTATCTCACTGCCCCTAGATTTATCAACAGGTCCACTCTTCAATCAATAGGTGTTAGTGAATAATAATGATGGAATGGAGGGGAGAAAACTGCATGGCCAAGTGCCATGGTCAAAGGGACCAACATGATGGGTATCCTCATTCTGAACATATAGATGTGATGAGGGAACAATCTTGGATGCATGAGTTACCAACTTGGCCTTTGTTTTTCCACCCCTCTTGTGTGCCTTTTACTTTTTTCTTGATTTCTCTTTGTATTGTTGCTCATAGCTCAAAGGGTTAGAACTTGCTTTGTGTGATGTGTAATAGTTATAACCCCCTTAATGATGTGGTAGTTCATTGCCTATCAAGGGTTGGGACATGCAAGGGTTCCTTTTCTTTTGATGTACTAGGGCAACATTGGCTCAGGAACCAGGTGATGGCCAAATGAATGAGGTAGAGCTCATGCTAGGCTTTTGCCCACGCACTAATGTGTGTGTCCCGACCATATTTTGCATTTCAATATTATTTTGTTTTACATTGTGACCATGATATGCTCTTTCTTGTTCTTTTAGTTGCATCAACCTCCCAAGGCAAAGTTACAGGCCCGACCCAGGTATGAGGATGTGTGGGTGCCAAATACCAGACAACCAATGGTCAATTGAACATGAAGAATGGCGGTGGAATGAGGGGTCGTAAGTGTTAAGTATGGAATATAGGGATAGATGGGACTATGCTATCTCAATTTGGGCTTCCCAAGTAGTGCCCCTTCTATACCCATTGGGCCATTAGGGGAGGTCACATGGGACTAGGGTCGAGAATTAACCCCCCATTTAAGGGGAGGCAACAATATCATGGTCAAAACCCCTCTTCCTTCCAGGTTACCCAATAATCCATGTCAAATGCCCAAATACAAACAACCATAAGCACTATATTGCAAAATGAATAAAATACCTTTTGATCAGAAACCCACCTTTCAACATGCGCTCTTTCCAAATGGGTGAGGAACATATGATTGTGTAGGTAGTGGAGACATGAATGGCACATCATTATTTTCTAGTAGTGGCTGCCAGGGGTTGTTGGCTGGTTGATTGGAAGAGATGATATAATTTTTTTTTTCCAAGGGGTCACCCAATTTTGGTGGGTAACACGCCCCATCTCTAAGGCAATAGGTATGACCACCCTGTTAGATGCATGTTTGGTGGTAGGTGCAAAGGTATTCTCATGGTCCACTCTCTCCTTTTGAGAGAACCCTCTTGCCATGAAATTTGTCTTGTACTTCTTAATGTTGCCATTCGCGACATGCTTGATCTTATAGATCCATCACAAACTTTCCATCCAACCTCGACACTATGTCCAACACATCGTTCCTCATGATGGAACTGAACTCCTCCACCATGGCACCCCTTTAGACCTACTGATTTGCTACCTCGCAAAAGTCGAAGTCTCAAAATCATTGATGTTGCTCATCAAGGCCATATGGCTGGAAAATCTAGTTGGTGGTCTACTTTGTCTAAAATCTTGCTATGAGTCTCCAGATGTTCCTCTACATCTCTCAATGTCTACTCCGCTCATCTTAACCTCCTCCTAGTAGAGCTAAAAGGAACATCTCACTCCTAAATTGAAGGTTGTGTCTCTACTATTGGTGCTGCTAGATCCTCCTCAACCTTCATAGCATCTTGGTTGCACTCCTTTGCCACCACTGGCTCTAGAGTCTGTGTCAATAGACCTCCTAAAGGTCCTACCCTCCTCGATTCTGACATCCCGATTGATAATGACTGTCATCTGTGCTAGAATGTAGACCCTGTAGGCCTTTGAGATCTCACTTAGCCCACAAAGATCCCTCTCTCAAAACTTAAAAGAGGGCTCCATTTTAATTCTCGTCTTTGAAGGAATATGGACAAAAACATGATTACCAAATACAGGAAAGTGTCTCACCTTTAATCTCACTCCTATAAAAGCCTCCTCAGGAGTCTTTTCCTCCACTTCCTTGTGAGGACTATTTTTCTCCAAGTAAATAGTTGTATTGCACGCTTTCATCAACAAGAAAATAGGCAAGTTTTGATCATGGATCATGTTGTCACCTGGATTGTACAAGTACAATGAAAACGCTCAGGACGGGGGTTGTCACTCTGATCCCTGCCCACTCCGTTCTTACTGTCTCCCAACAACAGATTATGGGGGGTAGTCCCCTATGGAATGAGATGAAGGAAAACAAGTTGGAAACAAACTTGTTTGGGAGACACGGATGAGTGGCCTAGCCAATTGGTTAAATTCGAGCAAGATTATTTATTAGATTAGATTTTAAAGTATGAGACCAATGCCTTAATGGAGTCACAAATTCTTTCTTATAATAAATTGGACCCAAATGACCGGATGGACACCCGCTGCTTAAGATGATTGACTAACTTGAATGATATGCAAGCCTATGACCTGTGTGATGCAGAGATTTTGGTTATTTTTTAGTTAAATGCCTTATCTAGATGAAACCTCCCCTTAACTATTTTGAAGCTAGGCTCCAAGGTAGGTTGTGGAAGTAGGCCAACCGGAAGTAGGCTAGGGCCTGATTAACGATACCTTTCGTTGTTCCCCTATCACCCGATGCCTCCGGCGTTGCAGACACTGTGGCTCTGACGACTGCAAGGTCACCGTGTTAACCACTGCAGAGTTGCTGAGGCTCCTCAAGCCAAGTGAGAAGGGTTGTCCTATGTTTCTATCAACCTAGCTTATGTTAGGAGGTAAATTATTAGTGCAATCTAGACTTAGTATGCTAATGCAAGAGATTATGAGTGAGATTTGTCTTGAGTTAAGATTGTTTGAGTTATTTAAGTACTTAGTGAGAATCTTCTTATAGCATGAGTACTCAACAATATTAAAATGACAATCCTTAAACTAGATAAGTGTAAACTTCAACAATATTCCACAAGATGCTTAATCAATTAATCAATTTATCCACTTATTAATCAAGATGCCAATCACAGTTCAACAAGATTAAAATTGCCAAAGAGATGTGAAACTTAAATTCTCAAGAAACCAACAATGTTAGTCACTTTAATCATGTAAATGTAGGAACAAGTAACAAGATATGAAAACACCTAGGCACTTTATGTTCCAATGGTCCTTTTTATGAGCAGTAAGTGACTAATATGACAACAATAAACAATTTATGACAACAGTAAATAAATGCTACTTCAATGATGCCTATGCTTACTCAATGCTGCAAAATGTGGCCAATTGCCAATTAAATTGAGAAATCAAATGTATTGGGGCCTTTAAGGTATGCTTTCAACGAATTTTTCAGATCTGAAATATTTATAACAACAATAAATAAATCGTAGATCGACAAGCTAATGAGGCCTAAGACAATGCCCAAGATGTCTAAAAACAAGAATATTTTGCCAAACTTGAAAAAATTCAATTTTTGGAGCTATTTAGAGGATGTGATTCAGATATTTCAGAATTGATATGTTTATTACAATAGTGCAACAGTGACAAATCAACAACCCAACAATGCTAAGGAAAAATCTAATATTTCCAAAAATAGTAAAATTTTGATGGAAATTGAAAATTTAAATTTCTTAGCCCTTTTTAAGTATTTGATACAAAAAATTTAGATTTGAATTTTTTAGTTATGCAGTAAATTCCAGCATGTTTGAAAGTTAGATCTAGGACAAATTCAATATGCCCAAGTGGCCAAAATCCACGAAAATGAAGATTATGTAAATCTAAACAATTTTGACCATGTAGCATGTGATTTTAGGGCTTAAAAATTAGTGATTTGATAACTGTAATAAAACAGAGATAAACTAGGTTTTAAAGATCAAACCTTCGGCCTTACACCTTGAAGATCTCGTGGTTGAAATTTGTTGAAACTTTGAGATCACATTACTGCTTGAAAAATGTGAATTTTGAGACCTTAAGGTTGCAAAACCGCCAAATATTTAGTCTTAAAACTTCAGATAAGGGTTTAGGGCAGAACAGGGCAAAAGAGGCCAAGAAAAGACAAAACAAGGCGAAGGAAAGCCAATTTGTGGGGACAAAATGGTTAAAATGATAGATCGGGGGCTAAAATGGCAAGATGAAGCCAAAAACTGAAAACCTGTGTCTCGAAATTTTATTTTTTCTTCCGGATCTGAATTTTTCTGTCAAATTTTCAGTGAATGTCTCTGCAAAACTGTCTAGGGACTAGATTTTACCTCAAGGGCCTAGATCTAGCTCCCCTCTTACTTGTTTCCTTGATCCAACCTGCAAAAATGAAAATAAAGACACCCAAACCCCAAATATATACAAAATACTAAAAATCCCCGAAACTTAAGAAAATATAATTTATAAGTTAGACTTAGAAAATTATTCACAAGATCTACAAATATACAAGGGTTTTAAAAATTTTAAATTTTTGAGAAAAATATTTTTATGGAGGTTTTTTTCCTTTGAAGAATGACTAAATATACTTTAGGAACCCAAATGTATACTATAGCCTTAGCGGAGATTTAATCCACCATATAAATATTTGTAATCCAAGCAATAATGATTCTTGCCCAAATTTGTGAACTTGGAGGCCAAGCACTGAAGTACCTGCAAACACTATGAATTTATCTCAAAATAATTTGTTAGATCACTTGGGGAACCAAACCACTTAAGATTAACCCAAAACTATCAATATTATGGTTCTATCTCCATCTAATGAAAAAACAAATCTTACCAATATGCAACACAACATAGAGATGCCCGTAGTCAACACATACCACAAATCAATAAGAAAGAACACCTTGCATTGCACCCCAAAGTCTTTATTATGATTGAAAAAATAGTTCCTAGCGGGACAATAGTTACAAACTTCAACAAAAATTTTCTAGCCATTGATCAAGATGACTAGAAACTCAACTGACTCTCTAATATATAGATAAATCTTCCAAATGGAAAAATAACGGTTATTTTCTTTGATTCTTGTCAAAATAATCTTGGTCGTTGATAAACATTTCAAGATTTTTTAATTTTGACACTTGATTTTTTAATTTTTGACGAATTTTCGAATTTATCATTTAGTTCCATTTAAATTATCTCAAAATTAATTATTTTGAGCTAATTTCCTCAAAAAATTGACTTTGATTTAATCACTAAGGTCCAATGGTCCGAATTTTATTGAAATATACTATCCCCTTGGTGGAAGACCTTTAAAAATTGATTCTTTCAAGACCCACGAATTTTTCCATTTGGAGAATTTATTTTCTTAGACAATTTTAATTTTGATTTTAATTGATTAATTTTTTGGCTTAGGATTTAATTTTATTTTGCCAGAAAAATTAATTAATTTACATATGAGGGGATTAATTATTTTTCCAACCTTTTAACACATGATTTTTCATTTACAAGACTCAAAGAGAGAATACACATTCGTCTTAGACCCTCAAGACACATAACCCATCTGCAAATCAATATGGTCTACTAAACTAAGTGATTTGTAATAAAATAATTTAGCCAATTAGCTTAAATTATTTCCAAACCACTTTTACATCAGACTCTACTTAAACACTAGGACTCACTTGATAATTTGATAATAAATTTTACTCTAGCTTTGGCGTTTAAATTGGAGGGAAAAAAATCTTCTGATTAGGTGTGTCGAAAATCACAGGTAATCAGTGAGGTTAAAAAACTTCCTAGGATGTAATTCATCATCAAATTATAGGCTTACCTAAGTTGTTACATAGACTCAAGGTTTTACTAAGATCATTTACAATATATAACTTGCAGAATGGGATGGCCATGACGAAAGAAAAATATAAAATGCAAAATATGTTCAGGAAATTTGATTAACACATGGGAAAAGCCTAAAATGATCTCTACCCCCCTCATTAACCACTACCCAGTTCCTCAAGCACATGATGCTTCCTCTATAAAAGGAACTCTTGTATTGTCCCAACCCTGATAAGCGATAAACTAACTCATCAATAAGCAAAATGAAAAATCTCAAAGGCAAGCTTGGGCTCTTTAGCTACACATCCAAATCAAAGAAAACCATAAAGACTTAAAAAACACACCGAAGGGGTGGAAAAAGTAGGTCGAGGAAAAGGGTTACTCATGCCTCCACAATTGCTCCCTCCTTACATCTATACACTTAGCATGTTGGAACTCCATTAGCTAGTCACATTGCTATGAAATCTTTCCCTGAAGTCTTTCCTACTCCACAACCACCATTTTCAAACACGCCTATGGATCGATGGGCTAACCTAGTATTAGAAACACCTAAGAGGGTTATCCAACCTTCCCTAACATAAGGAGGTAATTTTTTTACGAGACTTGATCTAGTTAGAAATTTGAAGGTGAGCTATGTGAGACATATTTTTGTGCCCGTAACATTAGGTATGGTCCACTATGTTGCATTTATGGTTATTTCCCCTAATGATTGGTGATTTCACTTGATTTTGAGTAAGATTTTGCTAAGTGGTGTCATCATAGTAGCAAAGGCCTTCGGAGAGATGATTATCATTACATTCAAAAACATACTAGAGGTCCTTCTACCCATTCTAGAGAGAATATATGACCTTGTTGATGCAACATTTCCCACACAGAGAAAAGTGTTAGGTTACATGATGGTTCCACATGGAAATTGACACTTCAAGGTGCCTCCAGGACGCCCCCATGCTAGCCTTGACACTATTTTATGGGAATTACCCTATTAAAAGTATAGAGATAAATTAACAAAGAGATATAAATTTACCAACAAAAAAGCACACACATAAACACAATGTTTACCCTGGTAAACCCCAATCTAGGGAAAAACCAACTAACAAAATATTTCATTTTGTTCCTTGGCCAAACCCAACCAAGTTAGTGAAGTGAGCTTTCACTACTCACCAGTGCTGCACTAATCACGATTATATCGTAAAATCGTGAGTTTTTGAAATCGGCGATATTATCGGCTGATAAATACATGTTGCGATTTTTTTTTAAATAAATAAATAAATAAATTATGAGGAGGAGGTGAAAAAACCTACCCAAGCTACTCTTGTCACCAGGAGGAGGAGGTGACACAACCTACGCAAGTTACCCCTGTCACCAGTAGAGGATGTGGTTTAGCTCCTAGTTCTTCAGCTTCTAGAGCACAACAGAGTCCACTGCCAACTCCACCGACATCTCCATCTAGAGGGGCAAAGGAAATCAATAGTATTAGACTTTAGTTATTTGGTTCATTTCATTGTATATGACATTATGACTCATGATATGAGATACATTATTATATTTTTTGTTGATATTTTGAGACTGAGTTGGGAGTCATGAGTCAAGACTTACTATTCAGGACATTATTCACTGTTAAGTGTGATGTGGCACTAGAAATGATATTAAAAATCTTATATATTAGTTTTTTTATCACATTTATGTGTCAATGTATTTATTTTATGTTGTAGATGCTTTAGATATTAAAAAAATTGAATATTTTTTGATGTTACGATTCCCCGCGCCGATTTAATCCCGATAACGTTTAATGCAACATTGCTACTCACATCCCTAACAAATTGCAATGAAGTATTATCAAACCTTTCAAAATCTTCATTAAATGTAATCCATGGGTGAAAAACCATGGGAAACCAAAACCAGCACTGTTTGATAGAGAAACTTCATCTCTTTCAATGAGTTAAGTTTTACCTAACAATAACCCCTATTGTAGCTCATTTTCATTATGTTTCAAATTATATAAAAAAAAATCGTAAATGACAAAAAAAGAGAAAAAAAGAAAAAGAAAACTGCAAAGAAATGCCCAAAAGTCATTGGGATTGTTTTGTGTAATTTTATAAAAAAAAAAATTTGATTCAGGGTGGCACAAGTCCACTATATGAAGTTATTTTAATATTATATGGTGGTGGGATATTTTACTACGACGGATGAGTTAACATTAAATAGAGCGCACTTCCCAAGCACAATGTCATCATTTGCGTCAGGACCCACACACACAGGGAACCCAACACCACAACATGATCAACTATTATGCTAGAGGGTGCCCCCGTAAGTGGTTTGGCAGGTAACCGTCATCGAGAGATCGACGATCAGGATCACCCCTGACATCATTGCAGGGTGATACCATTTACCACTTTGGGTGCCCCCATGAGCAGTGAATGGTTTTCACTCTGGTCTAAGACGAGAGCGTGACATCCAGGCGAGCACGATAGTCAACCTATCCACGTCATGTCTACATCACTTCTCCACACTTCCCCCTTATCCATCCTTCCATGTCACCTTCCACCTCAACACTCCACGTCATCATAAATCATTCTTACGTATTTTTTTCCTTATTTATTTACTACGTTTTCCTTCTTTTATCCTATAAAACCTTGTTTTCTTCACCCGATTCATTATCACTACTGATTGCACGTTAGCTTACTGATGTCCACCTTCCCTTTCCAGCTCATATCCAATGTCAGCCATTGTTCTTCAGGTATTTATTCCAATACACAACCTTGTCTAGTTTTTCACAATGTCGAAGAAAACTTCCTTGGTAGGTGCTGGAACTGATATCCCTCTGGTGGACATGGAAAGAGAAATTTTTGACCCTATATGCGCAATAAATTTAATGGAACTTCGTCAAAATATTTTGTTCAATCAATTAAAGTCAGAGGTGTTTTCTAGGGTTTTTAAACCTGTTTTGTTTGTTGCAGTTGTTCCCTAGACGTATCATTTTCCCAAATTCATCACTTGAGTAACTTCATCCTAATACCCTCAAAGATGTTATGTGATGAATTCATTAGGAGAAAATGTTTTCAAGTTTCTTCATTAGTATTTCATCAAGCCCTGGATTTTCCCCAATTTGACCAATACACTTCTTTTTTTGAAGAAACCCTCATTGTCACTTTTCAAAACTTGTCTACAAAAGATTATGTTAAATTGTCTTGTTATATTATGCCCCCATGTAACACTTTGTCTTTGGAGTCAGCTCATTTCCCTATAGTCACTTTTTCCTAGGGAGTCAGACCAATTCTACAGATAATTATGAGGGTTTTTGGAAAAGATGACAGCTCTGTAGTTCATTGTGCAACGATAGAAATGTTTCATTTAGTAATGCAACCTAATGTAATTCTAAAATACCAACATTTTGGGAAGTCTCTATCCAAAACTTGTCTACAGAAGATTGTGTTAAATTGTCTTGTTATATTATGCCCGCATGTAACACTTTGTCTTTGGAGTCAGCGCATTTCCCTATAGTCACTTTTTCCTAGGGAGTCGGACCAATTTTACAGATAATTATTAGGGTTTTTGGAAAAGATGACACCTCTGTAGTTCATTGTGCAACCATAGAACTGTTTCATTTAGTAATGCAGGCTAATGCAATTCTAAAATACCAACATTTTGGGAAGTCTTTGTCAATACAAAACTACTAAATTTCAGTATTACAGGGTGCTTTAGATTCCCCTCACTATTATTTACCTATTCTTATATGTACATGTGGAGAAATTTATGCATCTGAGCTTAAACATAATGGATCCCAATAAGAAAAAATAGCTAGTTGTCAATTGGACTGATGTTGTCAATAGTCTACACCCTCATTAATAATTTTGATCCACTCAATATCTTTCCCAAAGCTCAACCATTCTTCCAGTTGAGTAAATATTTGAAAGTGGGAGATTGGTTTGAATTTGGAGACTACACAAAGATCAGATTGTATGGCGTGAAAGTTTCCCCTTACAAACTTTCATCTTTTGTGCCCATGAGGCTGTTTGCACTAGAATTTATTAAGCAAAGTTTGAATGTGGACCAAGTACATTTTGTGTCTGCAAAAGAGGGATACTTGTTTAAATTACCCAAGACTGTTGGGCCATTTATTGTGATTAACCGACAGGTAGCAGAAGAGGTATAAAAAATGTTACCTGGAGATGCATTTTTAGCAAGGGGAGAAGTGGTCTTATGATCCTTACCAGATTATTTCAAAAAGAAGGGTAGAAAATTCTTATGCACCCTATATTCCTAAATCAAGGCTTGAAATTAAAAATCTTGTAAATGGTGGCTTATCTCAATCATAGAAAGAAATGGAAGTTGAAACTCCTCTCCCTATTGAGAAGGGATTAAAAAGAGGAGTAAAATATATTGTTGACTTGGATGCTGAAACTTCTCAAAGTTTGAAAAATCCAAGGTTACACAAAGAGGAGACATAACTTGAGCCTTTGATGGAAAGGCCTTCAGTTGGAGTTGGTTTCCAATTGCATCTAGGAGGGGTAAAATGTGCAACTTCCTCTCCTATTTCTAAAGAAGGTGAGAAAAATTTTCTTACTGCCTTGAAATAATCTTATGATTAGATTGAGGAAATAAACAAGAAGATCGGAGAAAATGTTGTCACTCAGTTGGAAACTCAATCAATTCCTCGATACCAAACAAGATTGCTGTCAGCGATGGACCTAGAAAGGAATCAACTGAAGTTTTCCCTTAAACATATTACTGCACTAGCATTTTCATCTGTAGTTGGATTCAAAATTGTAAATTTAACTGTGAATGCAAAAGATATTTTATTACTCGGTAAAATAAATCTGCATAGGTAGTTTGAAGAATTTATTTACAGTGACTTGAGAAAAACTTCATTAGAAACAAATAAGGAAGAGGCCTTGTTGGGGAAAGTAATTGGTCAATTGAAATTAGAAAAGGCTAATTCATGAGCTCTCCACACTCAAAATGATGAATTAAAGAAGTTAATCATCAAAATTGGAGTGAATCCAAAAGACAAAACAACTATCCAAATCTTTTTACAAGGACTAGAACCTAAGATCCAGTTATTAAGGAGAAAGTTGAAATTGCTTGCTACTAAGCATGTCTTAGCTCCAAATATAGCTCAAATTGAAAAGGAGAAATAAATTAAACTCATGAACTACTGGAAAGAAATAAGGAGGTGACGACTTTGAAGGAACTCAATGTAGAACTACAACAGAAGATAAATGCACATTTTTTCACAACTGTAGTGCAACCAGACTTTGAAGACCCAATTGATAAGCTCACTAGGGTGATGACTGAATTAAAGATGTTAGAAGATGAGTTAAGGAAAATACAGAAAAGTTTGGATGATATTAAAGAGAAATTGATGCATAAGGATAGACAATTTAATATAACTAGAGAAAATGCAACACCACCACAAAAATTATCAATCAACCTGTGATGCAATTAAATAATTAAAAAAACTAAAGGGAAACATGTCTCTCATCCAAGCAAAGGAAATCATTTGGAATGATATCATCCAACAGGTAAGGGATTTCTGGGATCATATTTTGGTCATGAAAGAAGATAAAACTATGGTAAGAGATTTGGAAATGATTATTTATTCAAATAAAGACAAGTCACAATAGAGTGTATAGTTGGAAAAGAAAATTATTGATTTTCTGAATGCAAATTCTTCTTCAGAGCCGAGGGCAATGGATATTGTAGATAAAAACCATTGTGACAGAAATAAATAAAATGGTTCATAAGAATATCTATAGGAAGAATGCAGGGCTACCTTGATGTTGGGATCAACAAGGAAATCTTCTTTCATGGAAAATATATGAAACTTGTTAGTGGAGTCAAAAATCAAGATCAATGCTTCCCATGAAAGAAAAAATAATTTTGAAGGGGTCAATAATCGTGAACCACTTGCAAAGAGACTTTCAATTATTTTGGTTAATTAAAACTCTCTTCACTGAAAATCCAACCTACAACAGAATAACAAATTTGAAGATGGCCTATGACAGAATGATGAAATGTCCAGCTCCTAACTTAGCATTGTGGAAAAAATGTCGATATTCGAAATCACCAACAAAAGGAATGGAACCTGGAGCTTCCTTAAGCGAGCCTGCACAAGGATCCCAAGTGATCGAATGAAGACAAACACAGTTTATTTTGGAAACACATACTGTATTTTGTAATTTTAAGTCAAGACACTTTAATTTATAAGTTTAATTTTGAGTTCTCATAAGGAACGAGTAGAGTTTGGAGTAGTTCTAAAGGTAGTTGAAGTCAGTTTTTGACAGTTAGCAATTTCTGTAACTATCCTCAATGTAATGCTTCTTTAAAAAGACATAGAGGAACCATTTTTTTGGGTTTCGAATTTTGGTTTCAGAGAGAAATACTGGTGTAATGTATCAACTTTTTCTTTGGTATTTAATAAAGTTTCTGGATGATTGCAACTGCCTTTTGAAAATGATATGTGTTTCTTTTCTACTGTAAGTCATTATTTGTTTTTCTTCTTATGAAAATGTGTCAAAAGCTACTGGTTATTTCCATTAACATAGACTTACTTTTCTTGAAAAGCTCACAGTACCTATATATTTCTTATTAAAATAACCTCAAATTACAATCCATAGTTTCATATTGTCACCTTCTCAGTATTTCATGTTTTTGGCTAAGTTTTATTACAGGGGATTCTGTTACTACAACCTTCTAATTTAAATCTTCCACTTTTTCATTCTGCCATCTTATTACAACTCCAAAAGCATTTTCTTGGGCATTATGGCCATCGATAAAGGTATCTTTTCTCCAAGAGACTCCCCTTGTACTACCCTCTCTGAGCAATGATGTATTAGACAATTAGAGGAAATTTAAGCCTAAAAGTGGTTTCCCAAGGAAAAACCAAGAAATTAATAAAAAATGCCATGTAGACAATTTGTTAATATTACTTTAATTTTATCTATGTTCTAGAATATTTATTAGCACGAGATATAATAAAAAAACTTAATATATTTTTCTATTTTTTTTTACTTTTATCAAAATCCCTCAATATATGACACTTTTATTAAAATAACCATCTATACATATTTTATATTTAAATTTATCTCGCTATATTTATCTTTTATATTTAACTATTTTTTTGGTGTTTTTTTAATGACATACTAAAGCCACAATTTTGACTGGAATATATTTTTTGGTCCGAATTTGGTAATTTGTCCTTTTTGGAATACCTTTTAAAACTATTTAACATTTTTTTTAAATCTATTTAACTATTTAATTTTAATTATATTTAACTATTTTATTTATTATCTATATAATCTATATTTTTGGTTAGAATTCAGATATTTTCCTTTTTTAGAATACATTTTTTTAACTATTTTATATTTAACTTATATATATTTTATACTTTTCGTCAGAATCTGGTAACTTGTCTTTTTTGGAATATGTTTTTTTAACTATTTAACTTTTTTATATTTAACTGTAACTATATTTATTTTAATTATTTAATTATTTTATATTTAACTATTTTATATCTAACTATAAGTGTCTATATTTATATTTTATATTTAACTATTTCTTTTGTGTGATTTTTTGGGGCATGGTTATTAATGTCAAATGGGCCCACATTTTTAATTTATATTTTCCACTAATATCAAGTTTTACATTGTGTCAACATGGGGTAGCTCAAGTGGTAGTGGCCGTGGAAATGAAGTCTCACCGAACCGGAAGTCTTGGGTTCAAATCTTGGGCTACCCTTTCCCTGTAGTGGGGTGCGTAATGGACATGAAAATCAGAGAGTCCTACCAAAGCTTACAAAAAAAAAGAAGTTTTACATTGCATTAATCACTTTTTGGATATTCTAATTCATATGGGTAAGGGAGGTAAATATCCAAATTAAACAATTTAAATTATTTAGGACATGTACTTCTTTTTAAATTTAAAGGATTTTGATTGGTTTATAGATTATGACAAGGAAATTACGTGAAATTTTCATGGGAAATTTTAGGCTGAAATTTCTTCTATGAATAAGCAAAGTTTTTATCTTTCTGTACAGATGTCCTGGGCATTGACCTCTTCTTAGTTAGAGGTTGTCTCTAGGGTTACAACATATTTTGGCACCGTTTATGGGGAACGAAGAATGAAGTTATTTTTCTCTGGGATTTTTAGAAACCATTTCTTTGTTTGGTGAGAAAAGATAGTGTGTTGGCTGAGTTTTCTCACCAAGTGAGGATAAAAACCACAGTCCCGGCTCCAAGAAGACCCCACATGAGGTCATATACTTCCCAGCAAAAAACTCAACTTTGTCTAACCCTAAAAATATTGGTCTCCATAAGGTTTTAGAGAGAAAAACAATTTCCAAATACCCGAAGTCCCAATTCATCTGCTCCTGGTTGTAGTTCTTTCTCTAAAGATATTAAAGAATCTCACCCATAAGAAGTTGCAAGAAGTTTGGATTTATTTGAAGGGGGTTTTCCTCTTCCTCAGTCCTCTTTTCCTGAGCCTACCGTCCAGGAAAGATCCTTTGAATCAATTTATTTTTCTTTTCCAACTATCTTAGAAGTTGAAGAAATAAAAACTGTTGATTTTTCAGCCTCATATCAATTTGTTCCTTTTGTTCCCCAGCCAGTCCCAATTTTTGTGATTCCTCCAACTTCTTTTCTATTTCAAACATGGAATATTCCTTCCACTAAAAATCAAAACAGGGCAATTCTAGGGTTTCTTTTGAATATATATGCTCTTCTTAATCTTCCCAAACCCATGAATGAAATGCCTCAAGATTACTTGAAATTATTGTCAAGGTTCACAAGGGATGATGAACTTACAACTAAAAAACATGTAGCAACTTTCTGTGCTTTTGCAGAAAATCTTAATGTAGAATATTTGGATGCGGTGATGAGATTGTTTGTGCAGTCCTTGGATGGAGAGGCTATAAAGTGGTTCAAAAATATCATAGCCAATTCAATCAATACCTGGGAAGAATTGGAGAATATCTTTATACAAAGATTGGAAGAGAAAATTGACCATTGTTATTTCTTGACAAAATTCAATGCTATTAAAAGAAAACCAAATGAGGAGGTTGTTGAGTTTACTAAAATATTTAATAAACTGTATAATAGTCTCCCATTAGAGATCAAACCACCCCTTGCGCGTGAAAAAGTAGTTTTTGTAGGATAATTTGAATCATATTTCGGCTTCATATTGAGAGAAATAAGGTCTCCAACCCTAGATGAGATCCAAATTGATGCTTTGGAGATTGAAGCCAAGTTGTCTACAACCGGAAAGATAAAATCAAAATCTGATCATATAGAAAAGAAGAAGGGAAAGGAAGAAGCAGGATCCTCAAATCAACAGAACGACTCTCACGAACAAAATTTAGATGAAATGACAAAAGTTATTAGAAATATGTCCAATAAGTTAGTAAAGATGGAGTTGGAAAACAAAAATCCATCTAGACAAATCCAACAGGTTGAAAACACAAATTTTAATCCTTAGTTCAAGAGACACCTTTGCAAATTATGCAAAGGGAAGGGAAAGACGGGGATCAGGTGCAACGACCCCTGCATTTTGAGGATGAACCAGAAGAATTAATGGAGGAAACACTCAAACTTCAGGAAAATCAGTGCTCCATTCTATCCGAGGAAGAGGATGAGGAGCTATATGATGAAAATTTGGGTTTTGTTTCACAGGTTGAATTGGGTGAATAATAAATTAGTGAACATTGTAGAAGATTTGCGGACATAATGCAGGTTGAAATGCATAAAAAAATATGACCTTAGATCAAGGAAGAGATCTATGACTCAAGATCAAGTTGAGGTGCAGTCTAAGCAACCAGTTGCATATTTCAGCCAGGTGTTAAGAGATACTGAATTGAAATATAATATTTTGGAAAAACAAGCTTATGTTCTAGTCAAAGCCTTGAAAACATTCAGAACGTACATTTTGCAGTACCAAATTATTGAATATGTACCAAATTCAGCTGTCAAGGACATTCTGACATAAAGGTACAATGAAGGAGGAAGGGGTAAATGGATAACTAAGATTCAAGAATATGAAATAGATATTAATCCAACAAAACTAATAAAATAGTAGGGGTTGGCTAAAATCTTAACAAAAGTGAATTATCAGGAAATTGTAATTAATTTGCTAGCTGCAATTCCTGAATCAAACACTGTTGGTGAAGGAATTAAGAAAAATGAACAAGATACCATAATTGCCTATAAATATCTCTGTTATGATTGGTACAATAATATTGCTTGTTATTTATTATTTCTTACCTATGCATCAAATTTAGATAGAGAAAAATAATAATAAGGCTTTGAGGCTGAAAGCACAAAAGTATGTTATAGTGAATGACTAATTATATTGGAAATATCCTGTCGGTATTTTGCAGTTATGTCTAACAATGGGGGCAATGATTGAGACTATCAATGAATATCATGGGTTTTCTTGTGGAGGCCATTACAAATAGAGAGTTATGACACACAAGATATTGAAAGCTGGTTTTTACTAGCCAGCTTTGTTTTCTGATGTTTACAGGCTGGTTAGATGCTGTGAAAAATGTCAACATTTTGATGAGGAAGAAGTTGGAACCACTGCTATTAATTCCTATATTTTTAGAAGAACCATTCAGGTAGTGGAGGTTGGATTCCATAGGGGAAATCAATCCACCCTCCAGTGGAAAAAATAAATGGATTCTAATTGCCACTGATTATTTTACTAAATGGGTGGATGCTGTTTCGACCAGAAATGCAATAGACTTACTGGTAATCACGTTCCCGGAGGAAAACATATTTACAAGATTTGGTCACCCCAAGAAATTGGTCATAGATAACTCCTAGGTATTTAAATCTGCAAAATTAATCAATTTTTACCAGAACTATAATGTTATTCTTACTCAATCTACCACCTATTATCCTCAAGGAAATGGGTTGGCATAATCTTCAAATAAAGATCTGGTCAGAATTTTGAAGAAAATAATTGTAGAAAATAAGAAGATTTGGGATTCTCAGCTTAAGTTTTCCCTATGGGAAAACAAAGTAACCACCAAAAGGTCTACTGGTAAGTCACCTTTTGAATTAACATATGGAATGGAAACTCTTTTTTCTAGTCAGTTAGCCAAACCAATAACTACTTTGATTCAATATGCTGAAGAAGAAAAAAATGCATTTACTCAGAGAATAAACCAACTAGTAGAATTTAATGAGAACAAAGAAAAAGTGGCCAAAAATCTCATCACTTATCAGGAGAATATGAAAACCATTTTTGACAGGAAAGCCAAGGATAAAATCTTCAATCTAGAGATCTTGTCCTAAGGTGGGATGTCAGAAGGGAGGTCAAAGGAAAGCATGGTAAGTTTGATCCTTTATGGTTTGGTCCCTTTGAGGTGGAAGAAGGTAGGGGAAACAAAATCTTCATTTTAGAGAATCTTCATGGAGAACTATTGCAACTGCCTGTCAATGGACAATTTCTGAAACATTACTTCCAACACTAAACAACATTTAGTTTTTTGATTGTAAATAACGATGTGATCACTATAAGTATTTGGTGAGATTTTCATTACAACGTTTTAAGCTATGATATGACTCCATGCTCGAGGTGCAGGAACTAATATATGGTTCTTAGTGTTTTGTTCAAAAACATTATCCCCAAGTGGAGCCAAATGTTGTAACTCGTTTTCATTCTGTTTCAAATCTAAAAAGAAACATATATGCCAAAAAAAAGGAGAAAAAAGAATGAAAAGAAACATGCAAACAAATGCCAAAAATTCATTGGGATTGTTTTGTGTAAATTTATAAAAAAAAACTAATTTTGATTGAAAGTGGTGCAGTTCCACTATATGAAGTTATTTTAATATTATATGGTGGTGGGCCATTTCATATGGAGGATGACTTAATGTTAAAGAAAGCACACTTCCTAAGCGCGATGTCGTTAGTCGCATTGGGACCCATGCACACAAGGAGACAAACACCAACATGATCAAATGTTATGCTAGGGTGTTCCCTTGTATGTGGTATGGCGAGAAACCGTCGTCAGGAGATTGACGATTGGGATCACCCCCAAAATCATTGCAAGGTGATACCATTTACCCCCGTGAGTGGTAAATGTTTTTCACTCCGGTCTGCGGCATGTGAGCGTGACATCTAGGCGAGCGCGATAGTCAGCCTATCCATGTTATGTCTACATCATGCCTCCACCTTTCCACCCCATCCATCCTTCAACATCACCTTCCGCCTCAACATACCACGTCACTCCCACATCATCAGGCATCATCTTATGTATTTTTGTCCTTATTTATTTAGTCTGTTTTCCATATTTTATCCTATAAAACCTCGTATTCTTCACTTGATTCACTATCACTACTGATTTCTCTTGAGCTTGTTGATGTCCACGTGCACTTTCCAACTCATATCCAACGTCAACCATCGTTCTTCATGCATTTATTCCAATACACAACCTTGTCTAGTTTTTCACAATGTTGAAGAAAACTTATGTAGTAGGCTCTACAACTCATATCCCTCTGATGGACATGGAAAGAGACATTTTTGACCCTGTATGCCCAATAAATTTAATGGAACTTCGTCAAAATATTCTGGTCAGCCAATTAGAGTCAAATGTGCCTTCTAGGGTTTTTAAATCCAGTTTGTTCGCTGCAATTGTTCCCCAAACATATCATTTTCCCGAATTCATCACTTGGCTAACTTCATCCCTATACCCTCAAAGATGTTATGTGATGAATTCACTAGGAGAATATTTTTTCAAGTTTATTCATTATTAATTTATCAAGCCCTGGATTTCCCCTAGTCTAACCAGTACACTTATTTTTCTGAAGAAACCTTCATGGTCACTTTTCAAAACTTGTCTACAAAAGATTGTGTTAAATTGTCTTTCTATATTATGTTCCCAGGTGAGACTTTGCCTATGGAGTTAGCTCATTTCCCTATAGTCACCTTTTTCTGAGGGATACAGACCAATTCTATAGATAATTATGAGGGTTTTGGGAAAAGATGACACTTCTTTCATTGATTGTACAACCAACACAATGTTTCATTTAGTAATGCAGCCTAATGTAATTCTAAACATACCAACCTTTTGGGTAGTCTCTGTCAATATACAACTGTTAAATTTTAGTATCACAGGGTGCTTTAGATTTCCCTCATTGTTAGTTTACCTATTCCTATATGTTCATGTGGAGAAATTTATGCATCTGAGCTTAAACATAATGGATCAAAATAAGAAAAAAACAATCAGTTGTCAATTGGACTGATGTTGTAAGAAGCCACTCCAGTTATGAAGGTTTTCCTTATTTTATTTCCGCTTTCATGTCAATAGTCTACACCATCATTAATAATTTTGTTCCACCTAGTATCCTGCCCGAAGCTCACTCATTCTTACTGATTCAGATTTAAACAAGAATGCAACAAATTACAAAGATAACCATAAACACAGCTATGCAGTGGAAATAATACTTCATTTCATTAATGTAAAATACTGAAATATGCTTACAAATAGTAATGGAAATAAACCAGCTAGGGCGATGGTAGCTTATCTCTGAGAAGAGATGTGGCGGCTACATGCCTCTGAGCTCTGTCTTACAATGAGGCTCGAAGGCCTATTTATTGTTGAGAAACAATGGAAAACCCTAAACATCCAAAAACCTAATCCTAGAAGATGAAACGCCAAACTGTGGGTCCCGTTTGGGTAAATTGGTACATTCAACTTCCCAGGGTCATAACTTTGGCATATGATCTCCGTTTGACATGCATAATATCTCGTTAGAAAGATATATCCGAGAACTACCAACTTTGGGAAGAGCAACATGGGTCCATTGACCCATGTTGCTCTCAGTTTTCCCAAAAAACGTCGTTTAGGGCCTCAAAACGGCTCCGAAAGTTCAGGACTCGAAAAACTGCTAAAAATAGTAAGTTGTGCTACAATTAAGGAAACTGAAAATGCTAAGAGAAACAATGGTGGGGGTCCAAGTGGACTTGGCAGGTGGCCACCAATGTCCACTTGGATCACTTACAGTTGAGTAAGGATTTGAAAGTGGGAGGTTGATTTTGATTTGGAGACTACACAGAGGTTAGATTGTATGGAGCAGAAGTTTCCCCTTACATTCTTCCATATTTTGTGCCCATGAGGTTGTTTGTACTAGAATTTATCAGGAAAATAATGAATGTGTACCGAGTGCATTTTTTGCCTGCAAAAAAGGGATACTTGTTTAAATTACCCAAGACTGTTGGGCCATTTATTGTCAACAACCAATTGGCAGCAAAAGAGGTAGAAAAATGTTAGAGGAGATGCATTTTCAACAAGGGGAGAAGTGTTCTTATGATCCTTACCATATTATTTCAAAAATAAGGGTAGATAATTTGTATGCTCCATATATTCATGAATCAAGGCCCGAAATTGAAAAATTTGCGAATGATGGCTTATCTCAATCACAGAAAGGAATGGAAGTTGAAACTCCTCTCCCTACTGAGAAGGGATTAAAAAGAGGAGTAGAAGATATTGTTAACTTGGATGTTGAAACTTCTAAAAGTTTGAAAAATCCAAGGCTACACAGAGAGGAGAAAAAACTTGAGCCTTTGATGGAAAGGCCTTCAGTTGAAGATGGTTTCCAATTACAACTAGGAGAGGTAAAATGTGAATCTTCCTCCATTATTTCTGAAGAAGGTGAGCAAAATTCTCTTACTTTATTGAAAGAATCTTATGACCATATTGAGGAAATAAACAAAAATATTATAGAAAATGTTGTCACTCAGTTGGAAGCTCAATCAATTCCTGGATACCAAACTAGAATACTGTCAGCCATGGACCTAGAAAATAATCAGCTGAAGTTTCCTTTACACATCCTACTGCACTGACATTTTCTTGTGTATCTGGATTCAAAACTGTAAATTTGAAAGTGAATGCAAAAGATATTTCATTACCTAATAAAATAAATCTACATAGGCAAAATAGAGAATTGATTTATAGTGATTTAAACAAAACTTCATTAGCAATGATAAGGCATAAACCTTATTGGAGAAAGTAATTGTTCAGTTGAAATTATAAAAGTCTAACTAATGAGCTCTCCACACTCAAAATGAAGAATTAAAGAAGTAATCATCAACTTGGAGTGAAGCCATAAGAAAAATAATTGTACAAAAACTTTTACATGGAATAAAATCTAAGATCCAATTGTTAAGGAGAAAGCTGAAATTGCCTACTACTAAGCATGTCTTAGCTCCAAAATTAGCTCAAATTGAAAATGAGAAGGAAATTCTAACTCATGACCTTTTGGAAAGAAATAAGGAGGTGAAAACTCTGAAGGAACTCAATGTAGGACTACAATAGAATATAGATGCATTTGTTTGCACAATTATAGTGTAACCAGACTCTAAGGACCCTACTAATAAGCTCACTAGGGTGATGACTGAATTAAAAAATTTCAGAGGATGAGTTAAGGAAAATACATAAAATTTTGGATGATACTAAAGATAAATTGAAGCATAAGGATATAGAGTTGAATATGGCTAGAGAAAACACAACACAACACCACAAAAATTATCAATCATCTTGTGATGGAATTAAAGAATTAAAAGAAAAACTGGAGGGAAACATCTCTCTCATCCCAGCAAGGGGAATCATTTGGAACGATATCATCCAATAGGTAAACTAAATATGGGATCATATATTGGTCACGACAAAAGATAAAATTATGGTAAGAGGTCTAGAAATGATTATTTATTCAAATAAAGACAAGTCACAACAGAGTGCATAGTTGGAAAAGAAAATTATTGATTTTTTGAATGTAAAGTCTTCTTCAGAGCCGTGGGCTATGGATATTGTAGATAGAACAACGATTGTTATAGAAATAAATAAAACGGTGCAGAAGAATATCTATAGGAAGATATTCTTTGAGATGAGGGTCCAAGCAGGACTACCTTCATGTTGGGATCAACAAGGAAACCTTCTTTCATGGAAGCCATATGAAACTTTGTTAGTGGAGGAAAAAAGAAAGATCAATGCTTCCAATGAAGGAACAACAATTTTGAAGGGGTCAATAATTGTGAATCACTTGCAAAGATACTTAGAATTATTGTGGTTAATTATAACTCTCTTTACTTAAAATACAACCTACAACATAATAACAAATTTGAAGATGGCCTATGACAGAATGATGAAATATCCAACTCCAGACTTAGTAGTGTGGAAAAATGTTGATATTTGATATCATCAACAAAAGGAGTGGAATGTGGAGCTTCCTCCAGCGAACCTGCACAAGGATCCCAAGTGATCGTATAGTTTATTTTGGAAAAAGTGATTATATTTTGTAGTTTTAAGTCAAAACAATTTAATTTCGAAGTTTAATTTTTGAGTTCTCTATAAGGACCGAGTAGAATTAAGAGTAGTTCTTAAAGTAGTTGAAGTTAGTTTTTGACATTTAATAGTTTTTGTAGCCGTCGTCAATGTAATGATTCTTTAAAAAGACATGGAGGAACCATTTTTGGGGTTCCGAATTTTGGTTTCATAGAGCAATACTGGTGTAATGTATCAAATTTTTCTTGGAGATTTAATATTTTTTTTGATGATTCCAACTGATTTTTGAAAATGATACGTCGTTATTTTCTACTATAAGTCATTATTTGTTTTTCTTCTTATGAAAATATATCAGAATTTGCTGGTTATTTATTGAAAAGATCACATACCTGTAGATTTTTGATTAAAATAGCCTTAAATTACACTCCATAGTTTCATATTGTCACCTTCTTAGTCTTTCATGTTTTCTACTAAGGTTTATTACAGGAGATTATGTTAGTACAACCTTATATTTTAAATCTTCCACTTTTTCATTCTTACATCTTTCTACAACTCCAAAATCATTTTCTTGGGTAGTGTGGCCATCGAGAAAGACGTCTTTTCTCCAAAAGACTCCCCTTGAATTACCGTCTAATAAAATATCTCTGAGCAATGATTTATGGGAGAGTTTTTATCTCTTTGTATAGATGTATTAGGCACTGACCTCGTCTAAGTTAGAGGTTGTCTCTAGGGTTACAACGCCCCCCTTAAACCTTGGCTTGGATTTTCCCTTGACCAAATCTAGCCAAACTGACCAAGTGAGCCAACACCATTCACCTCCATGTCCTAACCCCCTCAATTTTTTTATCTAGGGTATCTAGTAGTTCAAGATACCCCTTTATCACCTGGGTATAACTCTAGACTTTACTAGTAATTTCCTAGGGGTACTCATGCCTTGCTAGGTCTTAGAGCCATATGCCCATTTACATGCAATTTATTTATTTTTTACTCCATTATATATATATATATATATATATATATATATATATATATTGTTCTATCTCAACACTTATCCATCCATCCTCTTGACTTGGCACACCTAATGTTGTCCTCACTCGTGTACAACCACATTTTGTGAATCCATAATAAATCATCTCATTGAAGCATTTCATAAAACACTTTGTATGCATTCTTAACATAAATTACTAGTTGTATGCTTCCTTTTGTGCCATAAATTCAACCAACGATCATGACATTATTAACTAGGGAGGGCAGAACCTCCATTGTGCAACCTCTTAAGATATATTTTATTGGACATTCTTACCACAAATTCACACAATTATTCTTCTCATAGCATTAGGAATCATAGATCCTTGATGCACTCATCATATAGGTGCATTTTCTCTCTATGGAGTTTCCCAACATCCCAACAACTATTGATGAATATTTTCATGCTGAATAAGATCTTCTTGGCTCTTTGCATTAAACCATGCTCCTTAGTGAGTCCAGGCTAACTTAGATCTGATAAAATATTAAAATTATCAAGTGAAATTAATTATGAGAGATAAATTTACCAACAACAAAAGCTAGATAAACACAATGTTTATCCTGGAAATCCCAAATCTAGGGAAAAAATAGCTAACAAAATATTCTATTGGTGTCCCTTGGCCAAATACAGCAAGGTCGTCCTAGTGAGCCTTCACCATTCACGTCCTTGGTACATTACAATGAAGTGTTCCCAATCCTTTTAAAGGCTTCATTATATGCAATCCATGGGCACAAAACCACAACCAACAAAAACCATGTTCCCAAAACCACGACTGTTTGACCAAGCAATTTCGACTCTCTCAATGTGTCTAGTTTAACCTAAAATGCTTATTTCAGAGCCCATGTGATGATGGTTATTCATGAGATGAGAGGGGAGGGCTCACACATTACTCTTTGACTCCAATGCTTGAATATATTTGTGCCACATCACCCCTTTTTCCCTTTAGAGGGTGATGTAGGGCACTTTGATGATTACATCTTTGTATGGAGCCATACCCATCGACATGGAACTAGTTTTTGGAGCATGGAGAACTCATTAGCTTATTTGTCACTTGTGCTATTTTGAGCTCCTTGGATGATATCATAGTGGAGGAGGTTTTTCTTCCACATGTGTAGGCTCTTTTGACATTCTTCGTTAGTTTTTTCACTCCAGCAAGCTTGTAAAAAGGGTCTTTTCTTGTAAATTTGTAAAAAGTAAGGGTGGTAAGCCTCATATAAATAGAGGCTCCCATTATTTCATTTGACCATCACATGTTTTTCACTCTTCTCTACAAAAGAGTATGAAATAGTTCCTTTTTCACTACTTGGGTAAGATGTGACTTTTCTATGCTGTGAATTTATTGTGAAGATGGTATTTTTCATGGAGAATTTTTCTAGGATTGAAAGAAGTATTCCTTTGGAGAACTTTGTAAGTTTCATCCATTATCTTATATATTTCACATATTGTATGTGGGAAGTAGTCTTTTTATTTATGCCATGACTAAATGCTAAATCTATGTTGAAATCTTGCTCCATTATTTTATTCAAAATTGTTCTCTTTGAACACTTGTGGTATTTTGAGCTCCTTGGATGATATCATAGTGGAGTAGGTTTTTCTTCCATATGTGTAGGCTCTTTTGACATTCTTTGTTAGTTTTTTTTCACTCAAGAAAGCTTGTAATAAGGGATTTTTCTTGTAAATTTGTAAAAAATAAGGGTGGTAAGCCTCATTTAAATAGAAGCTCCCATTATTTCATTTGACCATCACATGTTTTTCACTCTTCTTTACAAGTGAGTACAGAATAGTACATTTTTCACTACTTGGGTAAGATGTGACTTTTCTATGCTGTGAATTTATTATGGAGATGGTATTTTTCATGGAGAATTTTTCTGGGATTGAAAGAAGTGTTTCTTTGGAGAACTTTGTAAGTTTCATGCTTTATCTTATACATTTTGCATATTGTATGAGGGAAGCAATCTTTTTATTCATTTCATGACTAAATGCTAAATCTATGTTGAAATCTTGCTCTGTTATTTTATTCAAAATTGTTCTCTTTGAACACTATCAAGAAACTCTAATTGTGCATTCCTTATATTTAATTTCTCCCCTCAGAAGGAAAATAGTTAGGGTTTTAAAAGTGAATGCCCTAACCACCCCCCTTACTCCATAAAAATATTCCTATGGAGCTTTAGCTCTAGAAGACTCCATTAGCCACATTTAGGATAAGGCATTAATCATTATTGTGAGTAAGAGTTTTGCTGGTTGAGCACATAGGTGAAGAGGCTGAGAAGGTTGAGGCTGCATTTGTGGAGGGGCAGAGTAGATTTGTGTGTGCCAAACTTGTGGAGATGGCCAACATAATTGCAAGTTGAATTTTTGGGCACCAAGTTTCCAGGATCTATTACTATAATTTTCGTGTATTATATGGGGGTCGAGTTTCTTATTAAAGGAGGCCCTAATTTTCCAAAGTAATAGAAAGTGAAGGACTTTATTTGGGAATATTTCTCTACTTCCACTACAAGTTTACATTAAATTTAAAATACTAGCGTATTTATTTTTAGTAGTTTTCATAAATTTTTTTTATTGGGTGAAATATTTTTTGGGTATAAAATAAACAACTATAAAGAGAAAATAGGACATGGTATTAAAAGTTTACATGGTTTTAGAGAACTGAAACTATGAGGCATAGGAATATCTATTGATCACAAGAGTTTACAACAACAAAACATTCTTCTTGTAGTTGTATTTTTTCTAGGATTTTGAGTATTTGATTTGGAAGTTGGGAGGATGCCTGCAACTAGACTAAGGTTTGAAGACTGGTTAGAGGGTGCATCAAATCTCAATCCTTGAGAGGATATAATTGTTTTAATGTAGATGGGGAATGGGATTTGAGAGTTTTCTAGTAGCACAACCACCCCTCTAATTGATGTTTCACAATTGGCCATCCATAACCAAATGAATGTGAAGGCTAGTGAAATGGACATGTGATCCCTCATTTTTTGGGAATAAATCTACCAAGAAATTGTGGGAGGCTCTGAATTAGTTATATCAAAGTCATAACGCAAACATGAAAATGGTGTTGAAGAAGAAGATGAGGAACACCAAGATTTCCAAGTTGGATGTAGTTGATTCATACACTCTGCTCCATTATTTTATCTTAAACATTTAATCGGTTGACTACATTGTTTTTCAACTAGTGCGAAAAAACATGATTCTTATTATTCAAGAAATAAACCTAAGTATATCTTGGAAAATTATTAATAAAAGTTAAAATATATTTCACACATACTAATGAAGGCTTATTCATACACTAGTGGTCTTTGCACAAGCCATGATTTCCTAGAATCAAAGGGTGTTTGATGGTGCTTTCCCAACACACATCCCTTAGAAATTCTATTAGGTGGAAGAACCTTTGGTAGGCCAACGACCATGTTCTACATGGCCATGATTTTCATACTAAGAAAATTCAGACTAAACATATTTATGGATGATCTCTTGATCGATCTATCACCGGGGTGTGACACATCACTTCTATTGTCGAGTGTTCTTATGGAATTGGTTCTTTGTGCTTTAGTGAAATGGTGTGTTTAGACACCACCACTGCCTTTGGATCCCCTGTTCTCCTTTGTGGCTATTTCCATTTTCCAACATTTGGCGCACATACATTGACATTAGGAAAGAATATGATCAAGAATGATATGCCTGGTATGATATCGAGGATGCATGTATTTATTGGTATATATATAATTTCCATTTTTTTGGATAAAAATTACTTTCATATTTTATTTGATGCCTCTAATCCAATTTATGTAGAGAATATCATGGAGAGAAGTTAACAACTGATCATGGCTATGAATTTTCAACATGCTTATTCTCTAGTTGTAGTGTGTTATATGGGCGACTTCTTAGATATGGATGGATATATATATTTAGATCCACATGATGAGGGTAGGAATTTCGATCACCCTTTTTAGTCAGCTATTGAGATCAAGTATCCTCCAAGGGAGGTCAACATAAAAACTTGCATATGGGATCTGTTACCCACCACCAGTGGGTGACACCCATAGGATAATTTTTTCTCTTAGATGGTCCTCAGCTGACAGCTAGCAGCCCCTTGTAGCCACTAGATAGCTTGATGCACCACCATATTCATCACCTAAGACAACCATTATGCACCCTTTCCCATCTATCATGATCATATTTTTGAAGGTGGGCCTTCCAACCCCGAAGGTATGGCTTTCATTGTGTAGTTGGGTATTTTTTCTTACTTACCATGGACACTTCTGGGAATGGATTGGTGGGGAGATTTGGTAGAAATAATGGGCTTGGTTTGTACTCTTATCCCATTGTCTAATTTGGTGGTTAACTTTATATCCTAGTCCCATGGGATCACCTTTATTGACTACTAGATTTATTAGTGCCACTACATTGGAAATCCTTATTTTGGTTGTGTGGTCCTATCTTTTGACACCACATATATCACTCCCCTCCGCCTACTATGACCCCTTTTCACATATATCCCATTTGGGTCCACATTTTTCCATTGGGTTCATAAGGAGTTAGCCTTCCCCTCCCTGTGTCCACACTTTGGGTTGGGCATGGAGTGATGCACCAAAGGTTGATGTAGCTAAAAAGAAAGTAAAAAGCATAATTTGGCCACTCTCAATAGGAAATGTACCACAAAATGCAAAAGATGGTCAATACATACAAATTTAGCATGTGGGAAAAAACAAACATGAGCTCCAATCCTTATCATTATGGCCATCACCCTAGTTCCTAGGGCCCCTCATATTTCCCCCTGCATCATTAAGGATCCCATTATTGTCCCAACCCCTAGTGGTCGACAAACTACCCAACCTTAAGGGGTATTTGTTGCTATATCATTCGTATCATTATATCATCCCCTCGAGCCTCGAGTAATTATAAAAGAAAAATCATTAAAAGGAAAAATTCATTTGAAGAAGGGTTGAAAAACATAGGATGAGCTAACTCATTCACCACGATTTCTCCCTAGTACACCTATAAAACCAAAGTATGGGATTTCCTCATCATAGCTTCCCTTGTACCATGACCTCTGGCTTGGAGCCTTCCATTGATGCCCCAATTCGTTCCATAATTATATTACATGCCACCAACCATAGAATGACTATAGCATGGACCTTGCCACTCCCTTAGAGGTTGAAACCACCGAATAAGGTCCTTGATTAGACTCCCTCTTGAACTTGGAGATACATGTACACTTTGAAGCCCATTATGAAAGACCATGCCACTATGAAGTGACCACTTGGTTCCATGGTTTGTAGTCTCATTTACTCAATTAAATTGATGATTTGTTGTACTGGAAGGTGAAGAGTTGCATTGGATCTTATACACGATTGCAGGCGGGTCTTCATATTCGGGTTTGGTCTCCCTATACAGGGTCCAAGCCCTCAAGAGGGTCATTTTAGTGTTTGTAGCGTGTGCATTGAGAGCCATGGTCCTCCACTATATCAGACAAAAGATAGCCATGCCATGGGATCCTTCAGTACCATCCATTGCTCGCTCGTGTTCCACCTATTTGATGATGATGATACTTGGACCACATACTTAATAGTTGATCCAGGGCCTAGATGGGGTTGAGTCTCACAATGGGAGACAAAGGGAGGGCTTGAATCATTTTTCCATACCTTACATATTGGATACATGCATGATCAGTATACTTGGAGACCCATGAGGATGTTTTTGTGCCCCCACAACCACTTTGGAGCACCACAGGACATTTTCTTAGAGATCAAGGGCCACCCCCTTTATCACTATATTTAGAGCCCTTCCACTCATTTTTCACATATTGGATTCCACTAGTTCTTCTAATGGCCCTCCTAGCTATTTATATATCATATTGGCCACTTGAGAGTCTTAATTTTCATGTTATGGAGCTATCTTGGTGGGCTTGTCACCAAAGGATGTTATTTTGTACATTATTTTATTATTAGGGGCATCATTAGGCCTAATTAGGAAAATAATATCCCCTAGAGGATCATATATAATTATGAGAGGATCATTTAATTCCTCATCATAACCTGGATTTGTATTTCTCTCTTCTTGAGAATTTCATTATAGGTATTGTTGGACAAATTCGAGAAATATTGATGCATTTCGTTGTTTGGATATATTTTCTTAGTATCAGATATTTTATTTTGTCTCTCTTTGATGATTAGATATATTTCCTATACTTGTAAGTTCTCTCTCATGGTTTATTTCTATTTCTTGTATACATGATTAATGTAAGGAATTTTTTCTCATGAAATCTGAAATTTTTCCTTAATTGAATGCAAAATTGTGGAAATTTTTATTTTGTGAGGTATTGCATATGTTACATGTTTGGGTATGGTGAATGAATGTTCCTAGGGGTAAATTATCTCAATAATAACCTTGAAAATTCATAAAATTGTTGTAATAAGAAGTATAAATTCTTTTGGTAACCTAGTAGCTACCTCTAGGGCCATGCAAAGTTGTCATCAGACTCCTTTATTGGGTAAAGACACTCCAAAAATTGAAATCAAATTGAATCCATTCTCCCAATAATCTAGGGAGTGATCTAATCCTTGGTGATCACATAAAATAATACATTTCCTCATCTCCTCTCCTTATTTCTAATCCCTAACCCTGGAGGTCTCCTAGGGCAACAGGCGAAATATTTTTGAGTTATCATTTGGAGAGTGAGTTGGATTGCAACTGCGTTGGGGTTTTCCCTAGGCTGTCAAAATGTTTGAAGGATTTTACACGACAAGATTGGAATAATCCCAAGCCCTAGATACAACTTTGTTATTATCCCTAGGTTTCCTTTGTTAGTGGCTTCCTTAATTGTCATTTCACTAAAAAATAAAGTCAATTTCAATTTCATTGACCCTCTTCTTATCCCTTTTTGGTCTAGATATTTTATTTTGAAGTTTCACCCAAAATCCTAGGCCTTACTTGGGTCCACTTGGGCTTCTTTGTGGTCCTTCACCTTCATCATTTCTATTTCACAAGACCACTTTAGAAAGTTACCCTCTTCCCTTAAGGATATTAGGTCGAGGGCATTCCTTATCAAGGAATATCTCTAACCCCTAGTTCTAGGTTTCCTCTTAAGCCTTTCTTGGAGAGCCCTATAATTTACTTCTTCAGCAAATAATTCATATCATATGCGACTCTCCTATGAATGGTATATTGAAATCACTATCCATGCATCATTAATATATCATTCATAGTGATATCCCTTATACTAAGACTCCTCATCGATGAAAATATGTAAAAAGAAGGGGAAATTGACTGAGGTGGCATTGGGTTTTTGTCCCATTGTTGCTACTTGGTCTAGTAGTTTCTCCTTAGCAAAATTTCCTAGGACCCCTGCTATATTGAGCAGTAAAAGTTTTGGTGCCATTGTTGGGGACACAAGAAGCATGTCCCGTTCCCTTACGAAATCATTGATATATCCTTTTGGTGACCCCATTGGAAGAACAAAGCCCTGGTTCTTCATTGAACTTCTATGTTGATGCTTATAGGGAGAAGCATGCATCTATGAAGGCATTTACATTCACCCTGGTGACTCCATTTTGGTATCATATGTAAAATCATGGAAAATGGTTGATTGTGAAACTCTCCATGGCCTTGATCCCAAGAGCCTCCATAAGCTTTGGGAAGGACTTGATTTGTGGAATGAGTTATGTGAGCATGTGATCAAACATGAGAATGAGGACTGCTTACTCAATTTCTATAATAAGAAGAATATAGAACACTATAGCATACAACATGAATATGAAGAAATCCTATAGATTATCTCTTCTCTAAACTTGTGGATTACATTGGAACATTCAACTCTTTGTGTCATGTAATTAAAGAAAATCATGACACCTTTCCCGCTGAAATCATAAAAGATTTGGATGACCAAGACGATGAAGAGAGTGAGGAGGATGTAGATAAGTTTTCAATTACAAATGTGTAAATTAACAATGATAAACTCAAAAGCACCTTCCCCGAAGAAGAAGATGAGGATCTTGACCCTGAAAGCCTCCAGGTATTGCAAGAAAGGATGATGGAATATGAAGAGTCTTACAAGCAAATTATGATCACATATAACACCAAGGATGTTTTCTCCCATTTATATGAGAAAGAAGAGAGGCTCTATGTTATGAAATGTGAATATAAGAAAAATCCCTCAAATGATCTCTTTTTGGAACTATGCTACCAAACTCATTTAGTGGAGACTTTAGATAGTATTCTTCAAGAAAAGAACAAAGAGGAGTCCTTCTTGCCTATAAATGACCATGATTTTCGGGAAAATCACGATGACTAAGAAAATGAGAAACCTATGGATGCCATTTGGTCTAAAAATTTGGGAACTGGGTACTAAGATGGTATAAATGGAAGCCCTCTAGAGGTCCATAAGAATGAACATAATTAAGTGGGGCTTCTCATTCAAGAAAGGGCACTAGAGGATATGGCTATTGTGGATCCCTTTGAAGTTAACATTTTTGATTTCTTCCACATTAATGAGGGAAAATGGGATGTGGGAAACCATTATTTTGGCAACGACCCTATCTATGATACCAACAAGGAAAATGAGGTTGAGGATGGTTTTCAATTTCTTCAAGGAATTACTTACAATAATATACATATTCACACCATGAAAGGGAGGACTATTGTTTTCCCATGTATGAAGAAGGTTTGTGGGAAGTATGATAACCCATTTTATGATACCAATAATGATCCTTGAACCAGGTGGATATTGGTGGCCACCTACCTATTCCACCTAGACTCCTAATTGGTTTCATCAGTTTCCTTGATTATAGTAGCATTTACTATGTTTATCATTTTTTTGGGTCTTGAACTTGCAGAGCTGTTTTGACCCCCTAAATGACATTTTTTTGAGGTCTTCCAAAGGCCCATAGCCATAGGAAAGGGCCTACCACAAATCATATAGTATTTAGAGAGATATTTCTAATGAGGTATCATATGCGGAAAACAAAGATTATATGGCCAAGTTATGACCCTAGGTAGTTGGTTGCCCAACTAACCCTAATGGGGCCTGCAAACTCTTGGCGTTCCATTTCCTAGGGTTAGGTTTTTGGTTGTTTAGGGTTTCCATTTATTGTTATATAATAAAAATTCCCTTGAGCCTCATTTTAACATAATTAAGAGGCATGTAGCTGCCACATCTCTTCTCATATATAAGCTACCTTCGCCTGAGCTAGTTTATTTCCATTCTATATGTAAGCATATTTTAGTTCTCTGATGTTAATGAAATGAAGTTTTGTTTATGCTTCATCTCTGTGTTTATGTTTATATCTATGTTATGTTGTGTTTATGCATAGGTCTGGATCAACCCTGAAAAGAGCCCTACTTTCCCTTGCCTTCACCAAGATGCCAACATTGTAGCTACATTAATTATAAGCCATTTCTTTTCCCTTTCTCATACCATCACCAATATTTATGAATCCTTTCCCCCTCCTAAGTATGATTTTAAGGAATATCCACTATTATATGTATCCCTTCTCCCTAGTCATACCCCTAGGACTCTTAGAACATGAATTTTACCCCTTTTCAATGTGACCATCATATTGAGCAATCCTTTTGTTGTGTCTCTCCTTGTCTCGGGTCCCCTTTTCCTTCCGATCATGATCTTGAGGTGACCACAAATCATGAATTTATGAAAAATGATCATGATATGTATTTTTTAATCTTGGTCATTCATTCTTCCATTTTATGTTTACAGGAAAGGCTCTAAACCTCTAAAATGGTACTCTTCCCCTCATCCACGATTCCTTTCTACATCTTATATCATATTTTCCCCTCCCACCTGCATCATACTCCATATGTTTATTTAGTTGGATTTTGGGATTTTTGAATACGTAATCATATTGATAAGAATTATTATATTTATCTAATGCTATGTTGGTTACACTAGCTATATGATTACACACTGTCTTTTCCTGAGATAATATGCATGTTAAGGTAGGATGCATTGCATATCTATTTCCGCATTAGAACTAACATCATATTCCTTTATCATGTTAGATTAGGTGCATTAAGATTAGAATTTAATCCAGAATAAATTTTATTTCTTGTTGATTTTTATGGCCTAACATAAGCATGGGCGATCATAAGACGCCACAAAAACATGATGTCCCATGTGATTAGTCTTTGATGTGCACATAAAAGGTCCACGGTACCAAGATATTGCTAGTTTTCTAATGACCTCCTCGTTCAAGTACAACAATGCACTCTGCTGAGAGATCATGTCCCAGTTGGCGCCATATGTTACCTACCACCTGTGGGTGACACTCATTGTTGAAAATGAAACAAGAAAATCCTAATTTAATTTTGTCATTGAATTAAATTGGGAATAAAATTGTAACTCCACATCTCATGACAACTTGTAATAGTTAACTAAGTTAATTTGACTTAGTTAGCTCAGTTAATTTGAGTTGATGGTATACCTAGATTCATATAGAGTGTCTCCTACAGTTAGGAGCACTAGTTGAGACTATTTTGAGTTGTAATTATTTAATTTAGTCTAACTAAGTTAAAGTTAGTGAAACTAGTTCCAACTGATGGAGGAATTAGTGGGAGGTCCAGAAGTGGGGTGAAGCCTACAGTAGCGGGGTGTAACCTATAGTAGTGGGGTGTAACCTGTAGTAGTGGGGTGCTATTCGTCGAACAATGGGGTGCTCCTTGCAGTGATTAACCAATGAACTATAGATTCACTCATAATTAACTCATGCATTTCAGATCAGAGAAAGACCCAGTTGCGATTGGATTTTAGGGTCAATGTACTATCAGTTGTAAAATCATATCAATTAAACCGATGGTGCATGCAATCATAGGAAGGCCTATGAGGATTGCACAATTCATAATTATGGAATTTCCCAATTAAATGGGGGTTAATTCCCAAGGGAACAACGCAAGGAAATAGGGACTTGGGAAAGCAATAATTTGGGTTAGTATTGGCTTGAGCTTGTCTATGAAGTAGTGAGATAGATAGATATAGTGCAGAGGTTGCTTACGATTGAGAAAAGTATTGTAATCTTCTCATATTTTATGATTAATGCAATATACAGACAATAGGGGTTTTTAGCTGTGGCTTTCCCTAGAAAACCATTGTGTTAGGTGTGATTGAATTCTTTCTCTTATATGCTTTGTGATTTCATCGATCATTTATTGTTTACACTAATGAGTAGAGTAGATTCAAGTCAACTGTTTTAGCATATTACAATATCTAGTTTGAATCTACAAGGGATTTCTACATGGTATCAGAGCTGAAATCACTATAGAAGAGGAGAGTACGAGTTTATCTTTTGCAAGAGAAATTGAATTTGCAGTTTCATACTTCAGAGCCAACATGATGTCGTTCTATGAATTGAGACTCAAATATGCCCTTAAGGGTAGTTTGAACTATATTGATTGGAAGGCCAGGATGGAGGCAATGTTGGAAGACACCATGCTTAAGGAATTCATAGACAAAGATATTCCTAAGCCTCCAGTAGCTAAAGATCAAGATCTGACAGAGTGGAGAAAATGTGTTACAAAGGCGAGAAGCATTATCCTAGAATGACTTTGAGATCATATTGTTTCGAACCTCCATGGTAAGGAGACTCCATTTGAAATGTGGAAGGCCTTGAAAAAACTATTTTAATACAGCAATGACCACATGAAGTTGGCATTGAAAGACAAGCTCAAAAATATCAAGATGGAGAAGGGTGACACAATACCAAAGTACTTGACTAAGTTCACCCAATGACGGGATAAACTTGGAAGTGTCGATGTTATAATTTATGAGATGATATGGTGAGCCTAGTACTTTTAGGCCTTCCCAAGAGCCGACACAACTACTAGGACTCAGTTAATGGGAGGGAGAAGCTACCAAAGTGGGAGTGTTTGTGGTCTGACTTGGTACAAGAAGATATTCGACAGAACACTAGAGATGGATCCTCATCCAAGCATGATGATGAGGAGAAATTTTCCTTTGGTGGAAAGGTGAAGAAAGGGAAGGGGAAGTCATCACATTCCAAATTATATTCTAGTAAGGGCGGAAAGAAGAAGGACATGTCAAAGATGAATGTTTTCATTGTCACGAGCTCGAACACTATGCCACAAAGTGTTGGCACAAGAATCTCGATAAGAAGCCCTAAGGAGGAGCAATGGGTGAATCTCTTGCTTCATAGTTCGAGTTGGATTTCACCCTCATCACTTGCATGGTGACATCAATGATGGGTAGTGTGTGTTACTTGGATAGTGGAGCCTCATTCCATATGACCGAAAACAAAGAGTTATCTGTAACATGGAGGAGAAAGACCTCTATATGCACATTGAGATGGGAGATGGTGGGAGGTAAAGTGTGATCGACATTGGTACTGTTACCTTTAAGAGGGAGTTTGGTTCTCCTCTCACTTTAAAATATTCCATGTATGTTCCAGGTTTGAAGAATAATTTGGTTTCAGTTGCCATGTTAGAGGACCGTGGCTATGATGTGATAGCGAGGGAAATACTTTCCTTCAACACATAGCCTCAGGACTGTTGAAGTGGATCAGAGTTTAGGTGAAGAACCTCTAGAAATTGGATGTAGAATATTGCGCTGATTTGAGAACAAAAGAAGAAAAGGTGTAGAGCTGAGATAATGGTGAGTTGTGGCATAGAAGATTGGGTCACTTGCACCATGGAGCTTTTAACATCATTCAACAAATTCTACAGGACTTCCCAAGGGTATGCTAGAGCAGAGAGACACATGCCAAGGGTGTACATTGGGGAAGTACACAAAAGCTTCCTTTCATGATAAATATAGTCGAGTGTAAGAGATCCTTGATAGAGTTCACTCAGATGTGTGTGGACCATTCTCAACAACCTCCATGGCCAAGCACATGCATTATGTAATATTTGTTGATTATTTTTCTCACAAGTACTGGATTTTCTTCATGCAGAAGAAAGATTAGACATTCACCAAATTTTGTGAATTTAAAGAACTTATTGAGAAAGATATTGGCAGGAAAGTTAAAGCTCTCACAAGTGATAATAGTGGAGAATACGTGTCAAATTAATTCAAGAACTTCTATGCATAAGAAGGAATTCAATGGGTATTAATAGCACCTCAAAACCCATAACAAAATGGGGTATTTGAAAGGAAGAAAATAGTATTGAGGGAGATGCACGGGCAATGTTACATGATTAGGGCCTACTGTTGCACTTGTGGGCTGAAGCATGCAACACAACTGTTTATTTGCATAACATAAGACCTCATCAAATTATCAGGATGAGTACACCAAAATAAGATTTTTCTGGTAAAAAACTAGATGTGGCACACTTAAGGATCTTTTTTTCATTAGTCTACTACCATGTTACTAAGGATGGACGAAAATAGCTAGAGCCAACAACTTAGTTGGGCATATTTTTGGGGTACACTGATACACCTAATAACTATCGAGTGTACCTTCCATATAACAAGATGATAGTTGTTCGTAGAGATGTGAATTTCAATGAAGAGAAGGTCATGAGATATTCACAAAATAGAACAACAACTTCAAAATTAGCCTCTTCGAAGGGGAAACCTCCTTTACAGTACACAAATGAATACTTCTTGGATGATACAAATGACAAGACCTCCTTTCTATATATAGGAGTCTAAGGGGTCACAGTATAATTAGATCTGACATAACAATAATAATGTAAGGACACAAAAATAACAATAGTGGGCTTCTATGGGGCACAACAATAACAATATGGGGACAACATGGGCACAACAATAACAATAAGGGCTACAATGACAATACTAATAAGGGAATACACTAGTATTATGGGGACCTAACATGCCCCTCTCCTTCAGAAAAGTGTTATACTCAATGCTTGAGTAGTTCTAGATGCTTCTGTATAAAATTCTCATCCTCCCATGTGGAATCTTCAGCAGGTAAGTTCTTCCACTTGATGAGATACTCTGAAATTGATCGATTTCATAG
>APFE031498648.1:59797-95807 GCA_000404065.3 Pinus taeda
CCTCTGAGTTGTACGAGTGTATCACGAAGCTAGCAGACAGTCAGGGAAGGTGTAGGCTCAACAAACTGATTGTGTGGACTCTAGAGTTGGTATGCAAACTAGAAGCATCGAAAGATAAGATCGTGCACATTGTGGACCATTGGCTCGATTGAATTATAGGAGTGTTTATCACCAAATTCGTGGTAGATACCTCAGTCAACTACAGCGAGGTGGAACGACGCTTCCTCAAAGGACCGCGAGGTAAGTACGTTAAATCTTTGAACACTTGGATTTAGATGCTACTGTGTGAAAAGCAGGTTATGCAAATAAATTGATGTTTGGGGCTATGCGAAGTGGGAGGATCTATAGAAACGAAGGTAGTGCATAGATATAAACTAGTCCCTTGATTTCACCTTCATGAGAAAGTGAGGAAGAGCTCACGAAAGTTTCACCAAGAAGTGCGATTAGTTTGATAAGGCAGCGAATTCTATGCATACCACCCCCACCTACACCTCCACCAGTTTCACCATCTTCACCCCCATCTCTTCTCACACCACCTCCGCCACCACCAAAGTTCAATATGGCAAGCGCGATAAAGTTGCCAGTGTTCAAAGGAGTAGGGAACGAAGATCCGGGTCAATTTTGGTTCGTGGTAAAGGCTGTATGGAAAGTACAAGGAGTCACGGATGACAATATGAATAAGGTGACGCTGGTAAGTGCATTGAAGGATCGCGCACTAACGTGGTACATTAAGCATTCCAATGACAATCCAAATGCAGGGATCACGGATATCCAAGCTGCGCTAAACATGGAATTTAGCAGGCCAAAATCGAAGACACAGTTGATTATCGGGTTTAAGGAAATCGTGATGCTTCTAGGGGAGACCCCCTGGGAGTTGGATCATAGACTGAAGGGTATGGTTTTGGAAGCCAACATGACCTTGACGGATGGGAAAAACCATGCATGGTTTGTAGCGTCACTAATGCCGCATCTAAGGATCGTGCTGTCACAGTAGAAGCTATCCACTCAGGCAGAATATTTGGAGATCACAATGAGACTGCATGAGACTCCAATACAAGATCCTAACCTGGGAATCCAATAGATCCATGCGCAGTTGAAAAACTTGTTCCTCGAGATGTAGAGTTTGAAACAAGACAAGACGGCTCACCTAGAAGCGCACGAGGAAGTATGGTGGATAAAGTGCAAAGGCGATGGACATGACAAGGATCATTGTCTAGTCTTCACGAACTACCTGGCGGGAGGAGGGCCAATTCCATTGAGACGAGAGGCACAAGTAGGACCGAGCGCGACGCCTATACTATGGTGCATGATTTGTCAGAATGGAGGGAAGCATGCTACAGATAACTGCCATCTATTACAGAAGTATACACAGACATCCCAACAATTGTTATGTAATTTCTGCAGGTTAGTAGGCCATGATGAGCATACCTATAGAAGTTATGAACTGATGATGGATCAGACTCCTACCTACAGAGTTTAGACTAAAATGTGAGCCCTCGATCAAAACAAAGGGATGGCGCACGCTGGATTTTAGGGGCGTGGACAAGGTCGAGGTGGAATGGGACCAGGAAGGGGACGCAGATAGCTAATTTGTTAAAATTACGGAGGGTGAGGGCACTATTCCCATGATTGTACAAATCCGATGAGAGCATCATGTTTATATTGTACCCAGTTTGATCATGAGACGGAGGAATGCCCCACACTGATAGCAAGGTTGGGTGGTAAAGGAGCACTCCAGCCTCCCCCCACTCAGAACCTGCAAATGATGAGGTTTGAGCCACACGAGGAGGACCCGAATGTAAACATCATGCTCTGAGGCGGTATCACGACAGGAGATGACAAGGGCAAGCAGCTCGAAGATAGTGCTTGGGTTCACAAGGCTCCAACAAAGGAACCAAAATTTGATTTGGAGTGCACGAAGGAGACATTCATGGAAGCTCAGAAGAGCTTCACGGAGGCCTCCACTTCAGGTAGTAAAGGCACACTGGAACTGGAGATTGACCCATCAATGCTTACTACCTTTCTGGAGACATGCATGAAGCTACTACGTGATATCAAAGCCATGAAGGGACTGCAAGAACTCATCACTAGATGTGTTAGGACCGTGCCAGGAGAACCGCGCGTAGTTCGGAAGCTTGGAAAGCACACAACTCGAACATGAAGATAGATGAGATTGATTGTGTAGATCAGGGAATATGAAATGGATCAAGTGATTTTGGATCTAGAATTGGACGCGAACGTTCTAAAAGAAGACATGGGAGCACATGAGAAGGCCTACACTGCAATGGTCACTGATTCAGCTGCGAATGGAAAACCAACAAAATATCCTACCCATGGGAAGATTGCAGGGAACAACGGTGGATATCGAAGGTGCGAGTGCGCTTGCAGATTTCGAAGTGATAGAGATTGTTGGTGAAAACAATACCTATCCCGTGCTACTAGGAATAGATTGGGCCACTGACATGAACATAATGATAAATCTAAAGAAGCGTAAGATGATTTTTAAGAAAAAGTCACTGTGCGTAGTGGTACCTTTAGACCTTGTGGAAGGATCATGCTACATAGAGCTAGTGTGCGATGACAAGAGAGACGATGATCTAGACTATATTTACAAGATAACCGCATCGGAGTAGGACTGGGTGAATCGAACAACAGATGGCAGGATCTCGTGGGACTACGAAATCTCCTGCACTTCAGATTCGGATGAAGAGATAGAACGATGGCAGAACAGGTTACACAAGGTGACCACACTCAATTGCAACATGATGATAAGGTCACTGCGCTGCGTGGAAACAGGGGTAAGAGATCTACCTATGTATGACAGGTTTAGCGAGGTAGATGATTTCCTGAAAAAGTTTGAAACAGAAGTACCAGAACAACAATGTTTTGACGCTCTAAAATGGGCACCGCATGCTACGCCCACAGGATGGTGGGGTACGCATCAAGGAAATTTTGAGGACTGGCATGAATGAAAACGGATGATGCACCTATGATTTGGGAAGCCTCAGATGAGGTTAAAACATAAATATGATGGACGGGATGATCCATGAGCACACCTCGCGAAGTGGACAGAGTTCTATGGGGAAGAGCCCCAACCTGAGTGGGTGCATATGTTCTATCATACCCTGGATATTATACCCATGAATTGGTATATAGAAACGGAGCTCCTCCATGGCACGAGTGAATGGGATATCTTGCGTAAAGGATTCCTCTTAACCTTCATGTTTGAAGATCATTGGTGGGATACTGTTGACGATGCGCTACAAGTGGTAAAAGAAACTATCTTCAGAACACCCTAGGAATCAAGGAAGTGCTTCAACAGGAATGGACGACCTAGCTGAGCTACACGCTGGAGTGTTATAATGTAAATATTAAGGAGTATGATGAGGATCCACGAAAAATCAACAATCCAGAAACTGAAAGCTATCGCGAGGTTCAAGGACCATTGATTGAAGATCCTGACATCACCACACTACTAAAAACGAAGCAGGTAAACATTGGGATGGAGGCTAAACTGAAGTATGCCACGCTCGGTGACTATTGGGATGATGCCACGGTCGATAAGGTCGCTGAGTTACTCCGTGAGTACCAAGACATATTCCTAACCAAGATTATAGACTTAAAGGGGATCGTTGGTGATTTAGGGATGATGAAGATCACCTTGAAACCATATGCGAAGCCGTTTAAGCAGAGGCCTTACTGCTTGAATCCAAAGTACAAGGAAAAGGTCCATGTAGAACTAGACAAAATGCTCACAGCTGGAATCATTGAGCAAATAGAAGAATCCGACTGGGTAAGCCCTATGGTAGTACAAGAAAAGAAGTAGAAGGGTGAGGTAAGAATATGTGTAGACCTCAGGAAATTGAATGATGCCTGTGTGCACGACCCATTCTCGACCCCGTTCAAAGATGAAGTATTGGAAAATGTCACTGGACAAAAAGCATACTCGTTCACGGAAGGGTTCTCCGGGTACCACCAGATCAAAATTGCACCGAAAGACCGTAGCAAGACCACCTTTGTGACTGAATGGGGCTGCTTTCAATACACCGTTATTCTGTTTGGATTGAAGAACGTGCCGCCGTCATTTCGTGCATAATGTTTTCTGCATTCAAAGAATATATCCACAAATTCCTGGAGGTCTATCTGGATGATTGGACTATCTTTGGGTTGGTTAAGCACCACGTAGCAAGCTTACGCTTGATGTTGGATACTTTCCGATGACACCAGATTGTGCTGAACCTTAAGAAGTCTATGTTCTTCATGCCCTTTGGGAACCTACTAGGACATGTGGTCTGCAAAAAGGGACTAATGGCAGACCCCACGAAGATTGCAGTAATTCTGAATTTGGAAGCACCACGAAGTGTTAAATAGTTGCGCGCTACCTTGGGACACATAGGGTACTATAGGAAGTTCATCAAAAGCTATGCCCAAATCACTGCGCCGATTGAGAAACTATTGAAAAAGGATGTCACATTTTTCTAGAATGGCGATTGCATGAAAAGCTTGGATGTCTTGAAGGGGAAATTGGCCTCTGCTCCAATCCTCGTCTTCCCAAAATGGGATGTGGATTTTCATGTCCATGTTGATGCGTCGGGTATCGCACTGGGAGCGATGCTCACACAAGAAGGTAGAGAGGGCTTGGATCACCCTATTGTGTTTGAAAGTCAAAGATTCTCCAAAGCCGAAAAGAACTATTCCAGAACCGAGCACGAGGGACTGGCCATAGTGTATGCACTCCAAAAATATTGGTACTATATGCTAGGAGGACATTTCAAGATGTATACATACCACTCTGCGCTGAAATACTTGGCCAATAAACCTGTGTTGGGGGGGCGCATATGCAGGTGGCTATTATTGTTCCAAGAATATGACTTTGAGGTCGTGGTAAAGCCAGGACACCTGAACGTAGGACTAGACCACTTGTCGCATATTGAGATGGGCGAGGAACCTACTAATTTGGAGGAAGGATTATCTGATGCTCAACTTTTTGCTGTGCACATTGCGGACAGACACTTTGAAGATATAATCCACTTTTTGACAATAGGGATTGCACCGAAGGAATACTCTATCCAACAGAAGAAGAAACTGGTGGTGAGTGCGGCTGACTTTTCTGTCATCGTGGGGCACTTATACAATATGGGAAATGATGAGATATTGCGGAGGTACATACTTGAATTTGAATAAATTCAGATCCTCGCAGAAGCACATGGAGGCGCTGCAGGCAGACACTATGCAGGACGAGCGACCGCACAAAATATTCTTCGCGTGGGGTTGTGGTGGCCAACCCTGCATCAGGATTCAAAAGCACACTGTAAGGCTTGTGATATATGCCAATAGATAGGTAAACCATCGCGAAGGGATGAGATGCCTTTGAATCCACAAATGATGCTACAGCCCTTTGAAAAATGGGCAATTGACTTTATACGACCTATCAAACCTCAAGGAATGACGGGCACGCGATACATCATCACTGCAACGGATTACCTGACTCATTGGGTAGAAGCATAGCCGATTAAATATTGCACGACTGCTACGACTGCGAAGTTTTTGTTTGACAATGTGTTGACTCGATTTGGCTGTCCAAAAATCTTACTGAGTGATTGCCATACACATTTCCTGAATGAAACCATCAACACGCTCACAGAATTGTTCCAGGTGTATCATCAGAAAATCACACCGTATCACCCACAAGCCAATGGGATAGTCGAAGCATTCAATAAAATACTAGAGACCGCACTCACTAAAGTATGAAATGCATAGCGAAGCGATTAGGACTTGTGTGTACCCGTAGTACTATGGGCCTATAGGACAACATGCAAAAAACTGACAGGAGAAACACCTTTCTAGTTAGTTTATGGTGTAGAAGTTGTCATGCCAATGGAGTATATTGTACCTAGTCTGTGAATAGCAGTGCTCACAGGTATGACAGACCATGAAGCTCTGGAAGAAAGGTTCGCGTAATTGGAAGAACCTGAGGAGGAATAGTTCTTGGCTAGTTTTCATCAGTAGGTACAAAAGCAACGTGAAAAGTCTTGGCACGATCGCCATATTAAGTTGCGCACCTTCAAGGTAAATGACTTAGTACTGATGTATGACAATAAGTTTGAAAATTCCTAGGAAATTTCAAAATGCATTGGCTGGGACCGTACGTTGTTAAGGAGGTCATGAATGGAGGTGCAGTACAACTAGCTAAACTAAATGGAAAGCCTTTTTCAGGTAAAGTGAATGGCAGTCGCTTGAAGCCCTAAACAGGTGGCCCGACTATCTGACTAATCGACAGAAGCACAGTCTTCATGCTCCAAGAATCTAGACAAGGGCGCAAGACTCTAAACCTACGTAGGGGATACCGATACAGATGCAGTGAAGAAATTTAGACACAGAGGTTTCAGAACAGCATATGCAACAGATTCAACAAGCAGCAACTCAATGTGCTGCTGACCTATGCACAATTCAAGAATAGTTGGAGGGACTCCATGCAAAGATTTCCACACCGACTGAGTGACTCGAGGGTGAGTCATGATGTTTGTGTTGGGGGCTTGTTGGGCTTGGAATCCCCCCAAGGCATGTTTTGGTGCTCAAAGCCCAAGTTTTGACCCGATATTGTTGTAAAGACTCTGCGAATTATGGGCGCAGAGCGCGAAATGTATGATAGAGTCAAAGGGTTGTCCGCCCTAGTCTTGTAATGTAATGTCGACCTACCCATGGTCTGTGGACCATGAAATTGTATAAATAGAGCAAGGCTCTAAGTGTAAGAGATAGCGAAGTAATAGGGAGAAGAAAGAGTCTGAGTGACTAAGTGTATCGTTGGGTCGTAGAGTAGGAGAAGGCTCTGCAACTAAGTGCGCAGAGGCCTAGTATTCTGCAGCTAAGTGTGCGGACCCTTGCAGCTGAGTGCGTAGGGCACAGTCAAGTCTGTAAACGAAGAAGAGATTAATAAAGAGAAGGTTTATCATAATTATGTGTATTTGTTCTTGGGTTAATGCATGTTTTATGTAAATTGCAAATATATTGTTTATTTACTGCGTGCACCTGTATGAAGGATTTATGTTGTTAAGCATAACTTAAAGCATGCAAGTAGGCTAAAATAATCAGCTAAAATTTGAATACTAGTAAGGACTTGGGTAATAACAAAATTCAGCCTCTAAGTAGGGCTACGCGAAGGCAACATCTCAGGATGCGAGGTAAGGGAAAGTGCGCATAGTGATGTGCGTGCAGGGTTGAATTGCAGACCACGTGAACTCATCAGACATCTCGAGGGTGTGGAAACCTGGTTCTAGCACCCTCCCATACTACTTCAGGTGAGACCTCAGTCTGCGCTCCACAAATTGTTTATGAAAAGGCCAATAGTACCAGGATTTGTTTGGCTAAATCAACTTTGAACTCGGGTCAGGCCCCACTAAGCCAACAATACATCAGATGGATGTGAATACAACATTACTCAATGATATGATTGAGGAAGAGGTGTATATTGAGCATCCAAAAGGATTTGAGACCTTCAACAGAGAGTCACATGTGTGCAGACTTAAGAAAACACTATATGGACTAAAACAAGCACCTCGTGCTTGGTACACCAGGATTGAAAACTATTTCACCGTGTTGGGATTCACCAAAAGTGAAGCAGATACTAAGCTTTACCATATTGTGGTTGAAGGTAATTTATTGATTATAGTATTATATGTCAATGATTTGATTCGAATAGGTGACGAGAAGATGATACAGTCTTGCATAGAGGATATTGTAAGAAAATTCGAGATGAAGGACCTAGGGCTCATGCATTACTTTCTTGGTATGGAAGTATGACAAGGCTACGGGGAACTATTTATCTCTTAGGGAAAGTATGCCAATGAGATACTGAAGAATTTCCACATGGAGAGAAACAAACCCATGGAGACTCCACTTGCAAGTAATTAGTGGAAGCATGAAGCTACTTCATGTGAAGTAGTGGAGGCTACTATTTATAGACATCTTGTGGGTTCACTCATGTATTTTGTGAACAGACGACCGTACATGTGGTTTTGCAGTTAACCAACTTATTCAAGCCATGGTTAAGCCAACCAAACTCTATTGGAAAGAAACTAAACATGTGTTGAGATACCTCATAGGCACCACTCAGTTTGGTATTTGGTACAAATGGACAGAGGGAGTGAATCTCAAACTAACAACATAAGTTTGTCTTCTTTGAGTTCTGACCTTCTTAATCCCTCTACCCTCTAGTCATTTTATAGTCCAAGAGGAGGAAGTTTCAGATCCAAAAGAGGAGGATGAAACTCCTTGATTGAGGGATTAGGTTACCATGAGAAAAGGGATGGATATGCATCATCTGAGGGTTATAGTTCGAATAGTCATCACTTGGAAGCTTTCAATTGGGAAATATTCGACCAACTATGTTTCTAGAATGTAATTTTTATTTTTTCTTTCTATAATTCACTTGCACAAGTTTATAGTGGTAGACAGAGCGCAACTCTGTGCTATTCTGAGAGGTAATTTCAACGCATGCACAGGAAAATCTAGAGAAATTTGTGTAGGTGGAACTTAACAAGGTGTCACAACTATTTTTCTCAAATTTCTCATCTGCATAAAAATATTTTTGGTTGTTTAACTTCCGAGGGAGTTGATTCAAACATATTCACGAATGGTAAAAAGACCCATAAATTGATCAAGTGTTATGGCGACAAATTGACATGTAACAGATTGCCCTGTAAAGTGCGAAGTCTATAAAACAAGTTTAAAATATTGAAGCGCTTTATCATTCCAAGGATCAAATTAGAGGCAATGGTTGGAAACCTGTAGGGAACATTCAAGGAATACAATGCAAATATATATCAACAATAATCTTTGAGGTAGGAATTCCCATAGTCAAAGTAAAGCGAACTCAATGAACAAACATGGAAAAACTAAAATCATATAGATGGTAGATATAGTATGCAAGCAACCATCTGTCTACATAATAACGAATATAAAATTTCCCCACAACTTGGATTTTTGAAACTAGATCTAGGGTCTTGATCTCCATCTCTCGATCCATAGTATGAATCTAACCATGCGAGTGAATGTTTCAAAGTTGAACATGACTGAAACCACTTGATTATTGGTCAATAATGTGAACGTTAACAAGTGTGAGAGAAACCACCAATAATGACAATGGTTCTCAAGGTACTCCTAGTACAATCTATGAGTGCCAATAGGTGATTTGATGTTGAACACTCATAGAATCATTCAATTGAGACCAATGATGAGAACCTGTCATCGAAAGCGAGAAACTTTCCATTAAGGCATGCAGGCTTCAAGGTACTGAAGGTTTCTAAATCAAATTCCTAGATAATAAGCTGAATTTGATAGGAAGAAATCCGTCGTAGGAAAGCCTATGACATGAAACATTGTGTTGAGTTTTGAAAATAGTTTTGAAAGGGCTGACTCAAGGATGGTTGGTGCGATTGAAGGCATAGAATTTGCAAAGGGGTTTTGAACTGAGGTTGAAATTCTCTTGAACACATAACGACATGATAATGACTTGGCAACATTTGGCTTAACAATAATACCCAAAACCATGAATATTTTTAATGAGGTTTGATTAAATGTAAGGCAACTGGATTTCCCAACCTGGACATGAGTGTGACGGAGTGCTGTGTTCAAGAGTGACATGCTATCTTTTAAAAATGATAATGTAAAATGGTCATCTTTTCCCAATTTCCCCCAACCATTACTGGCAAGTACCTCTTTATTTTTTACAAGCTTGAGGAGGATAACATATGCTTGACCTGTAAGCTCATCCTTTATATGAGTCCATTGAAGTATTTTTAATGAACCCTAAGAAGGAATGGTCCGGTCCTATTATGCTTAATGAGCCCTATACTGTTTAGTTTTTTATGAGTCTAGTAAAGGAGTAAACCAATGCTGTTTTATTTTAAGAGTTTGAAAAAGACACAAAAAGGAAAATCACTCAGTTATTTTACCGTAAAATTTTAACGAGCTCGGAGAAAGTGAAGCTCGACGTTTTTCAATTTTAGAGAGTCATAATAAAAACATAAGTAGAATCCATCAAGTTATTTTTCGTCAGTTAAGTCTCTTAGGTCCAAAAAATGATAAAAAGTAATACAAGAGAGAACTCTATTGACCATGTTTAGTCAACATATACCTTTTTCGTAAACATTCCTAGCTCAGTCCATAAAAGGGGTAAAATTATATTGAGTGGACAGTCATTCATTTACTTTTACGAGTTCAAACAAGAAAATACTCAAAAATATTTTCGTTTTGAAAGAGTCTGAAAAGGGCTTAAAAGAAGACTCCACGATTTTCGCTTTTCGTAGTTTTTTAAGAGCATGAAAAGTGATAAAAGTATTCTAAAAATGTCAAAATGATTCATCTTCGCTCCGTAACTAATCCTGCACATTTAAACTCAATAACTCGTCATAACTTCTCAAAAATGTCATTTTACCTCTCAAAAAGGGTTTAAACATAAAAAATAATATTTTTACCTCCAAAAAAACTATAAAAGTGGGAAAAAGTAAAATATTTGCACCATTTGCATTTTTAACATTTGAGAGCAAAGAGAGGAGTTTTTACCACCAGATTTCCAGGACTGATTCCGAGCCAACCAGCGGAGGAAATCAAGCACCATTTCTTCCATGTAGAAGATCTCTCCTTAACTTAGAATTTTATCTGTTTATAAGTTCATTTTGGGCTTTCATTTATTTTTTTACAGAAAAACTTTGTTAAAAAATGCACCCTCGGCCCTGCGCGAGTTTTTTTTCCAATTGGGCCCGCACATGCTGATAAATTTTTTTACATGGAAAATCATGAATTGCACGGAATTCTATGGGAAAAAACCGTGCAACTGCACCCTGTCCATAAAAGGGTGGCTACACAGGTGTCGAGGGTTTATTTTTAAACAAGTTTTGAGCTAGAAAAATCATGAGATGAGTTTTTAAAATGATTCTAATTGATTTAAAATGGTCATTTCAGGTCATTTGATTGCTCAAAATGGAGTGGAGGGAAAGAGAGCATGAAGCCAATGATTTGGAAACTTTGGCAGATCCAACCATCATGCAAGCTCTTAGGACTTGTGGCCTCCTAAAATACTAGTTTATCCCTGGGATGAAATCTCAAGTAGATCTGAGGACGTGGCTGGTAAGGACATGGAATGTCCAGGAACAATGCTTTGTGATTGTTGATCATCGCATTACCATTGACATCGACTGGGCTGTCTCATCAGGGATCCGATCTTTCACTATTTAGATTGAGGATGGGGGGAGATACTATTGATGGGTATCTACAACGCTTTTGCAAGGGTGCACCATCTAAGGATGGGAGAATTGACATTCATACCATTGTTATTTTACCCTTGAGGACGATTACTTTCATTGTTTTCAAACTATCTGGCAATGTTGCCCTCCATCTAGCCACATGAGCACATATGCAGATGGTCGTGGAATGCTGGGAATCCAAGGTATACAACTATTGCGAGGTAGTGGTGGTGAATATGAAGGGCCAATTGACTAGGTGCAAGAATGGAAAACTAAAGAATTTCGATTATGGTGCCATTCTTGTTGCTTTTTCCCTAGAAAGGGTTCCTATCCTCTGACCACATCAGATTTTGGCAGACGAGGGGGCTTCTAGGGATCCATGTATGATGAGGTAGGTTGCACTGATGGCATGCCATGGAGGTGATGGACCAATAGTGAGGTATACGACAACATTTTTTGACCTCTTAAGCGAGTAGATTGTTCCTATTGTGGACTTTTCGTATGCCAGGATGGATTATAGAGGTGATCCTGATATCCCACTTCTAGCCGGAACTCAGTGGGGTGATCTAGGTGAGAATTTCTCATTTTGACATATTTTCAAATTTTAAATTTTTTATGTGTTTTTAGTCTTCAAAAGCTAATTATTTGAAATGCATGTGTTGATGTGGGTCCAACCAGACCAGACGAGCTAAGATGATTTGATAGAAGAGGTGAGCAGCCTATAGCAGCTACGAAAATGAACCCAGAGGTAGAGCATATATTGAGAGACTTGGAGCATAACCTCGAGAGGTTGAATTCCAACATCCCAGAGACTGGGACCGATGACATTCAACGCGTGTATCAGAGACATGTAGTTGGGGTTCTAAGGCCTCTTAGACGTTTGCTGCATCGAGTTGTTTATGCTATCTTTTGTTATCACGAGCATCATCATGCTTAGATGTTCTAGTTTCTAGGACCACATTTTAACTTTTTGGTGTCAATAAATTCGGAAAATAAAAGGCCACAGGGCCTTATGTCTTCCGATGACATATTTTGTAGGAACACACTTTTATACAAACTCTATTTTAATGAAATATCTACTAATTTTTACCTATGTTTATCTCGATCAATGCATGAATGAATATTGTTTTTAACTTACAAATGTTGCAAATGTCTATTTAATACATGATTCTCCAATGCATTTGTCAATGTGTTTAAATATCTCAGAATGTGTTGATATTCAATGTAATAAAATTGCCTTTCCAAGAGATGGACTCATAAAAATACTCTTAACATGGTTGGACTCCTTACTATATATACGCCATTTAAATGTAATACCACGAGTTGCGAATCTAACCTAACGATCAAACGTCGGATACCAAATGTGATGGCATCATCTAATAACTCAATGACTGCACTATATTCCACTATGTTGTTTGTTGTTTGACCGTGACATATTCCATGAATAGAGACTATCTCATCACTGGGTGAATAGATAACCTAGGCTGCGGAAGATAAATTATGAGTACTATGACTAGCACTATCAACAAAGTCAATATAAGTATGAGAAAATGTTGACATATGCAAACCAAGTGTAAAACGAGATAAGCAGGAGAAGTAGTAGAAAATGTAAAAAACATCACCTGTCACACATACCTAAAAAATGGTAAATAATGTACAAATCTTCACCAAAATTTTATGCAAAATATTTCTTTAGGTAAAGACCATTTCTGGGCATTCCCAAAGGAATGCCATTGTAATCACCATCTCATAGGCACCTTTAGCTAATACGCATTTTATGATATAAGGTGCATGCCACATGGGTTCGAACTTCCCTGCACCTAAATTTTGATGAGCTTGATCATAAACCAAGACTAGGTCACTTTCTGAATATGAACGAGGATTAATGTTTTGATCATACTAATATTTGACACGTTTTTGGTGAGCCTCACTAGCCAGTACGACGTCAAGGCAATTTTAATCTAAATGAGCTAAATGTACAAAGTGTTCTTCATCCACAGAGGTAGCAAGTAATAATTCAATTGTTATTTTTCATTTATGCGTACGAACTATTCGTTTAATCATGTCAGTTAAAACTTTATTGACAACTTCGACTTGACCATTAGCTTGTGGATAATATGGAGTAGATTTATCATGGTGAAGTCCAAGTTGTGTGGATAATTATACCATCATAAAGTTACGAAAATGACTACCATGGTCTGTAACAATAACTTGTGGGACACCAAACCGAGCAATCACATGATTGAAAATGAAAATTGCTGCAGTTTTACCGTCGTCTCTATATGTAGGCATTGCCTTGGCCCATTTTGTAAAGTAATCGACTGCAAGGATAATATGCCCATGAACCCCAGACGAGTGAGGGTTACAAGTGGCAAATTTGATGCCCCATTTGGCAAAAGGACCGACAACTATGATAGGGTGAAGAGGAGCTGGAGGTGCTCACATTTTGCGATCATAGATTTGGCAATTATGGCATTTGCATACTATAGTAATGCAATATTTAAACATTGACGACCAAAAATAGCCAGCACGTAATATCTTTCGGGCAGTAGCATATCCAGACATGTGACCACCACATGCTCAAGAGTGGCAGTCATTTGATGTTTTTTCGGCCTCTTGAAAATTCAAACAACGTTGGAATATAGAATCAACACCATGACGATAAAGAGTGTCAACAATAATATTGTATTGTTGGGATTGGTATCAGATTCAACGACGATCAGTTTTGGATAATTCGGGCCTAAATGGTTGTGTTTGGAGATATATAATGGTGTCTCCATACCACAGATCTGACGTACTAATAAGAAAGAGAGTTTCGTTAGCAAAATAATCTTCTACTATAGTTTCTACATTAGTATGAGGAAAGTCACAAAATAGTTCGGTGAAAATCAAAGGTTATTTTGATTTGGATTTTTTAGATTCCAAATCAAACTCTTGTAAGATAACTATCCACTTGGAGTATTTCCCCCTAGAAATTGTTTAGTGAGAATGTACATTATAGGGTTGCAATATGAAATGATAGTTGTTTTTTGGAGAAGTATATAGTGACGGAATCGTTGAACAACTTGCACAACTGCCAAGGCTAGCTTCTCGACAGGTGCATACTTAATCTCGGTTTTAGTGAGACTCCTAATCAAATAGTAAATCACATGTTCATTGCTAGAATCATCCTCTTGGACTAACACCATGCCAATGGTGGCATCAGATGCAGCTAAGTACATAAAGTAATCTCGATGATAATTGGGTGGATGTGTAATGGTGCATTGGTCAGTGCATTTTTTAATGCATCAAAATATTTATCAACAAGCTCGTCCCAAAAAAATGGAATTCCCTTTTTCAATAGCCAAGTAAAACCCTGGGTTAGTTCAGCATAATTGTGGATGAATTTACGCAAAAAGTTTGCTTGCCCTTGCAAAATTTGGAGTTGAGTAAGGCTATAAGGAGTAGGCAAATTCAAAATTGCCTCTACCTTGAGGGGGTCAACACGAATGCCTTATTTCGAAATGATGAAACATAGAAGCCGACCTGATTGCACACAAAAAACACATTTTGCGGATTCAAGCCAATATTGTAGTGCCTGCACCTAATGAAAATTTCTTTCAAGTGTAATGGGTGATCTTGACTTTTCATTGAATGGGCTGGTAGGTCATCTAAATAAGGCTAAACAATATGCTTGATATTGTGGAATGCATATGACATGGCTTGCTGAAAAGTCTTACCAACATTTTTTAGGCCAAATGGGAGTTTGTGATAAGAAAACATTCCCCATGGGCATATAAATGTGGTTTTATATTGATCGGCCATGAGTATGTTTATCTGATTGTAGCCATAAAATCAATCCATGAAGGAAAAAAAATCATTTCCGGCACAGTCATCGACAATTTGGTTGATATATGTACTTGGATAATTGTCCTTGGGACAAGATTTATTAATGTCTCGGTAATCAATGCATACTCGAATAGTACCTTGTTTTTTAATTAATGGGCACAATATAATCGGTTAAAGGAACAGGGTAAATGAATCCTTCTTTGACGATTTTTTCAACCTCAGTTTTGATAGCAGTGACTTTTTGTAGCTGTATAGGATGCAATCATTGTCTAACTGGCTTAGCATTCGGATAATTTTTTATTTCATGTACAACTATGCTAGGGTCGATTCCTAGCATTTCTTCATACGACCGGGAAAAGATGTCGCCGAATTCATGAAATAGGGCTTTGAAAGTTTTAATATCTTCTAAAGAACAAGAAGCCACTATATGAATATTTTCAGTTATCTCAGGTTTCACTGAGATGTCTATAGGCGTTGTCGATATGTTCCCTAAATTCTGTTCAGAATTGGAAGAAAGGGTAGATATTGGAAATTCAGGATCACTAAGGTCTCAGATGAAAACATAGATGAGAAATTATTCTCAGTTTTGTCAAAGGGTGGCAACAAAGTTGAACGATGAGGAGTACCATTCCATGTCATTTTGTCCAAGGTCATAAATTCCATAATCCCTTCACCAGTTAAAAAAATTGTGTTAAAAGGATCAGGCATAGAGATTGGTTCCAAACTTGACAAATGAGAATATTCATCAATAATCATATTCATTCAATTGTCTTCAGACGTTGATGAGTTTGAAAAAGACTGAATTTCCTCATAAGCTAACTCAAAAGGGCTACGAGGTATTTCATTTCCATATAAGATCATTTCTGATTCTGAAGGTACTTTCCACGGATCTCCCGATTCGAAAGTAAGTGATTTAATCATGTTAATATGTGCTTCATTATGAAGGAAAATGGGTGGAGGGAACGCGAAAGTTCCCATCAAATATGAGTCTTTGAGAAGACCAACACCAACTTCTTCATATGGAGTGGTTGATTTTCCAACAAATGGGATACTACCAGTGGAATTAGGGTTTGAGGTATAGTGGGATAATTGGTCTACTTTCCCAATTATTCCATTGTGAAGAAACATAATCATCCTAAAATACAACAAGACTACTGCCACCCTGGCATAAGACTAGCTCCGACCAAGCAAAAGGTTATATTTAAGTTGAGCATCAACAACCTCAATGTATATAGAAATTGTTTGCCCTCTAATTTGATTGGAAAATAATTTAAAAGTCCATACGCATGAAAAAATCTTCCATCGAAGGATTTCAAAGTTGTGGGAGATTGATTGATTATTGGAGAACTCAAAGCTTTCCAACAAGCAATGGACATAATACATGTCTATGCTCCTTTGTCAATCACTGTTCAAAAAACTCATCGAGTTTTGACATGAACTTGTATCTAGAAAACCAGTTGGTGCAGGAGATGTGGGACATGATTTTTGAGATCTAAAATAATCAAATTGGAGTCACGAGGATCTACTGCTCTTATGGATGATAATAATAATTTCCTTTGTGCTGGGAAAGTTTGCAACACTTTAAGGGAAGACATTTCCGTAGGTGACATAGCCAAATCTTCGACGATGTTATAGTTATGGGTAGCCCTAGCATGAGGATTAAAGGATGACTTTCGAAGCATACCCTTAGGAGGTGGACAATATCAGGGTTTTATTTTTCAATATGAAATGGTTCAAAAGGAGTAGATTTGGAAGTTTAACTAGGTGGACTAGAGTCATCTCCATCTTCAACAAGACTCTTTGATGTGTAATCTTTGGATCTAGTTGCTACCATAACTTTGGAAGACATCATCATCATATATGCCGATGCGAATGAGGAGGATTGGTCATGAGAAACCATTTTACTGTCTTGGGGAAGAAAAGGATCCTTCAAAACAGTGGGTGTAGGTGAACTTTTGATGAATTTGGAAACTTCGGCATTTATCTACCTCTAAAATTAAGCAATGATACCAAGGTGTCCTCCTTTCATTAGATGATTCATTCTTGTTTGATTTCTCCTTAGAACACATGTCTTGTTTAGTTTTCCTTTTTCCCTTTCTTATCTATGGATTTGTTACCCTTGCTGGTAGATGACTCTATGGCATTAATTTTTGAAGAAATTTTAGGAGAAGGATCTCCTTCAGGTGAATTAGGTAGAGCCAAAATCTGAGTTTTCTTAGAATTTTTATTTTTGTTCTTATATTTTTGGCTCACAGAAATAATCATGTCATTTGCGGCATGTGATCCTGTAAGAACTGGATTAGTTTGACTAGCTCGAGCTAAATCTTGGATATTTTCATACAAAGTACAAGACTGAGTATAAACAAGATTAAGGTATTGAGCACGAGAAATTACCTACTCTTCAGTTGCAACACCCTCTTTGGCTACATCTTCATTTATTACTAGTAAAAGAGATTTTATGATCCATTTGACCAAAATCTGGTCTGGAATGTAAAATTTAACACGTCTTAGTCTCCATTCATGAATGTGGTTTGAGATATGGGTTGACGTTGACTATTTCAAAGAAGTTAAAAGTTTAGTTCCATTATCATATTGAACGGGCAACTGAAAATGGGTCAAAAAAGTTGTAGCAAGGGCTTTAAATGTAACAAAGGAAGCGCGCGACAATTATACATACCATTTGGCTGCCGAATTGGTTAAGGTTCGTTGAAAAAGTCATAATCTAATATAATTGTGGATTAATGAGTTGGAAACAAATCAAAGATGATAGGTCATAACATGGTTGGATGGATCTTCACCCAACTTAAATGAAAACTTAGGAATATCACTAGGCAACTTAGTAGGAATGGCTGGCCAAAATGGTAAATAAAAAAGTGGATCATTAGTTAACCAAGAGAGGTCAGGAAAATCCAAAGTTGCAATGAAGGGAAACTGGGAGTTAGGATCCTGAGATGGATACTGATAACCCTGAGGGATGATTCCCGTACCAGGAGGAGGATACCCAAGATATCCTGGGCAGTTGGAATCTGCATAACTCCTGGATATCCAAGATGAGCCATACCGTATTGTGGTTGTATAGGTTGTTGAAATGTATGACCTGGGTATGGTTGATTCTGAAGGAAATGAACGAACTGTCCTTGAAAGGGTTGATTTTGTAAAGGCTGACCTTGGAGAAATTGAGTTTGAAAAGATGGTCCTTGAAAAAAATGACTCTAGGGTAAACCTTGGAAAGGTGTCCCTTGAAATGGTACTTGCATATATGGGACACTAGGCTGTACAACAGGTCTTTGGGGTGTTGACGAAATTGTAGGAATGGATTGAACACCAGATACCAGAGGCAAAGACTGAACAAGGGGTTTCATAGTAACCTGTGATGTAAGCGAGACAATTACCTGTGATACTCTTGGAATAGGAGTTTGAGGTGAACCTGAACTTGGATTTTGAATAGTCGTTGGGACAATAGACTACACCAATGTTTGAGGAGTACTCGGGACAAGACGTTGAAGTGGTTACTAGGTAGGTGTCAATTAATTAACTTGGATAGTTGGTTGGACTTGAAAAGGCATACCTTGAAAAGGTATTTTCTATATAGGTTGTCAAAGAGGTTGAACAAGTTGATACAAAGGCACTTGAGAAGCAACTGGATTTGACTATTGATTTAACGAAGGGTTCTAGATTGTATTCATTCCAGGGTAAGAAATTTCCAATGGCGGGTTGAGGCATAACAGGCTGACCAAACTAGTTTGAGGCATTTTAGCATAATTAAGGTAATTCTTGATAGGGGGTTCCCCCCAGCTGTGGGGTAAGATCCACCAAAATGTTGTCCTCTAGGTGGAGGATATGACGGTTGCCCCCAGGCAGGTAATGATCACCTGTTCGGTTTGTTTGTGGATTACCAACATTACCGAAAATCATATTAATAAATTGTTCAGATGCCAAACCTTCATTGGTAGGGTTAATTACACTAGTTGACATGTTTGAAGATGAGTTTGAGGAAGAAGCTCCTAAATAAGCTCCTGTAAGAGAGTGATATCCAGGTAGTAGAAAACCACCATATAATGCTGACTCCAGAGAAGTAGAAAACATGGATGTATCTGATGAGGTACTTCTAGAAGCCATCATACACCAGTCAAAACCTGGTATGGTGGAATAAGGAGTCATGTATCTCGGAATCCCTTGTCCCAAAAATTTCGAGGGTGTGAAATACCAAGGGTCAGGGTGAAGAGATCTAAACAAAAGCTTTGAGATATCTGTAGGTTCACTGGTAGAAACCATGTGTTCTTCCTCTTCCTCTGAAACAAGTTCTTCAATGGCAATGCGACTAGAAGGGAGACTATTAGTAATAATGAGTTTCACACGTGATGAATGTACAGGATCTGGAATATGCTCTGTAGCAGATGTATGAATCTTAGGCTCAGAAATATCAGACTTAGGTTCGTCAATATCTGGTTCATAAATGGGGTTTGTATCTGAAAAATATCTAATATCTGACTCAGTTTGAATGAGTTCAGTAATTTATAAATCAAATCCTTATGAGTGTGATATTAATCTCTGAGTTTGATCAAATTCAGTTTTTGTTGCTTCAAGGCCTAAAATAGTAGATGTTATCGGCCGATTAAATTCAATTTCTCTTACATCCGAATCTATAATAGTAGAATTTTCAGTTTCTACTACATTTCCTGATCTTCATTATTTATATTTTTTGGCTTTAATATTTTCTAACTAACTTGGTGTATACTCAGGGGGATCCATGAGTATTCTACGTGATTATCTTGGTAATTCCACCACAATGAAAAGTTTTCAATCTATTAATTAGACAATATCTAAATTACACCCAAAGTCTCTAAAAAATAAAAAACAACACAGAAAGTAACGCACGCTAAAAATCTAGGAGTTCAAACCATATAGACTCTTCACAGAGACAAATAATTACTAGTTGGTGATGAAATCCAACATCACAATGATCAAAGTGAAAAGATTTATAGAAATGAGCATTTGGAACCAGTTACCCAAACAACCTACTTAATGAAACAATATGGTGCAAGTAACTCTACTATAAATCATCTCGAGCAAAGACTACCCTCCAAAAAGTCCAAGTGAGTCTAGTCAACGTTTGTTCCAGGTACATCAGGACCTTCCCTCTGCCATCACCTTAGGTAGAGCCCTAGGATTATAGTCACTAAGTTCACTAAATACAACAATTTTACCTGGGGGAACAGTCACAGATCGGACGTACACACAAGGGCAGAGTAACAAGCTCAATCGCCTTGAAGGCTCCTCCACATGATCAATTGGAGGTTTAATTTCAAGTGATCCCAAGTACCTTTCGGTACTGTTGTAATAAATTCCAATTACTATATCTAGGCCAATGAAGTGGGTACAATCACTTCACTAGATTCAACACGATCTCATGTACAAGAAGAGCTTCCCAGAGAAAAACAAAAATAATTGGATTTTCTCTCCCTAACTCAAGATTCTATTATTCATTTTTATCTTGGAAAGTTTACTTCCTTCCCTATTCCAAAGCCCTACACTTAAGCTATTGTAGGTGACAAAAGCCATAAAAAATGTAAAATTCTAGGTGAATTCTAATTAACACTGTATTATTAAGTTTTTCTTTACTCAATGGGTGATGAAGGTGAAACTTATGATGTTATTACATGACTCAAAATCTTAATGCACTCTAAAATGCAATAGAAACTTTCAAATTCAATGAAATCCTATTTAGAGAACAAAAATAATTTCTTTGATTTTTTGAGAAACACTATGCAAAAGCTCTCAACTTTTCCAATTTTCTAAAGAGACCAATTTCACTATAATGTAATGAAAACACAATCAACAAACCAAATTCCAGATTTCCCTAAACATCAAATAATCCAAAATACTCTTTATCTCTAATCACTCAAAACTTTCAAGCACACAGAAATCAATCAAGGGAGTTGGAGAAAATACATTTTCCCTATGAATACTTTGATTTAATGATAATAATTGTGTAATTGTGAAAAATTTCCAAGATGAAAGCAACAATTTCCTTTATCAAGAAAAAAATGACTTCATTTTCTTCACAAAAGCACAAGGTCTCAAGAAACCCTAATTTGCAATTCAACATGAATTTGACTACAAATAAGTAACAGTTAAGGCTTAACCAGTGTATTGGATAGAAAAAAATAAGAATATCATAAGCAGAAGGACAACCTATCTTGTTTTGATCAATTAAAAAATCAAATAGGAAAAACCCTAAGTAATTCTTTTAAAAAGACCTAATTCTCAAAAATCATTAACAAAGCAGTCAACTGAGTTTAGAAGAGACAAAACACAGTCCAAATAAAGATAATGACACTTCTAGAAAAACAAATTCAGGTCTGGGTTGAAGCAAAAGCAATATTTTCAAAAACTTTTAAGGCGTACACGGGTTTACTGTAGAAAACAAAGCACATGTTCTCTGTTGCTACGGAAAAAGGGCACAAAACTGCGCTCTGTTAACAAACAGAAACAACGCAGGGGGAAAAACTTAAGAAAAAATAAAAATTCAAAAAATCAACCACTCAGATATAAAAGGCCATTAATTTATAAAGACTTAGATCTAGATAAATAAAAAAAATCAGAAAGCAAAACTAAGGAAAAAGACGAGAACAGAGACACTCCCCAATATGGTTGCCAATTTGTTACACCAGACAATCCCTCTTGCAGACAAGAGTGATCTCCCTAGATCCTTGAAAAAAACTAAAAACAAGCGAGACAATTGAACTGACCCTTTCCCTAAGTTAAACTTGTTTGAATTATACCAATTAAAGCTAATGGATGAGCCTCTTACCTCTTTCACGAAATGTTCGATGAAGATCCCTTGTTGTGATTCGATGCAGATCTTCAATGCTTGGTAAAACCTATAAACATTGACCATAAAAGGATCAAAATCACATGTGATATAATAATCCAAACAACTTAGCCTAATGATCAAGGAAATTAGGAATTGAATTTTCCTTAATAAACATTATAAACAATTGCAAACCATTCATCATTCGAATAAGACAAATCAATGGGAGAAAGTGTTCATTTATATTAATCAAAGATTAAGAGGATCCTTACAAAATTCGCCTTGATGTTGTGAGGTCCTTCCCAAATGCCTTCGATCTCCTCCTTAGATGACAAGCATTCTAATCTCAAACAAACATCATAAGTTTGTCTTCTCTGAGTTTTGACCTCCTTAATCCCTCTACCCTCTAGTCGTTTTATAGGCCAAGAGGAGGAAGTTTCAGATCCAAAAGAGGAGGATGAGACTCCTTCATTGAGGGATTAGGCTACCATGAGAAAAGGGATGGAGATGAAACATTTGAGGGTTATAGTTAGAATAGTCATCACCTGGAAGCTTTCAGTTGGGAAATATTCGACAAACTATGTTTCTAGAATGTACTTTTTATTTTTACTTTCTAGAATTCACATGCGTAGGTTTATAGTGGAAGACAGAGTGCAACTCTATGATGTTCTTAAAGATAATTTCAGCGCATGTGCAGGAAACTCTAGAGAAATCGGTGCAGGTGGAACTTAACAAGGTGTGATAGCTATTTTTTTCAAATTTCTATTCTACATCAAATTTTTTTGGGTTGTTTAACTTTTGAGGGAGCTAATTCAAACATGTTCACAGATGGTAAAAAGACCCATAAACTAATCAAGTTTTATGGCGAAAAATTGACATGTAACAATTGGGCAGGGATTCTATCCGATAGGAAGAACACTTCAGGGGGAATCTTCTGTATTGGGTTAAAAGCCATTTCTTGGTAGAATAGGAAGCAAAGATCAATTACACTTAGTTCAACAGAAGCAAATTACATGGCTGTTACTCAAGCAACTTGTGAGGTTATCTAGATGAGGAAGATGCTTGTTGGGTTATTTGGTCAGCAGATGGATATTACCGTGATTTACTATGACAATTAGAGTTGTATCAAACTCTCTGAGAATACAATTTTTCATGATCGGTCCAAGCATATAGAGATCCAGTATCACCATCTATGAGATTGTGTGCAGAGGAGAATCATCCTACTGGAGTACATTCCTACATATGAGCAGGATGCAAATATTTTGATGAAGGCATTGTCAAGATCAAATTAGAGTTTTGTAGAGGCAGGATGGGGTCGAAAATAATCCATTTCTTGTTGAAAGGAAGTGTTGACAATGCAACTAGAAAATCCTAGTTTAATTTTGTCCTTGAATTAAATTGGGAATAAAATTGTAACTCCACATCTCGTAACAACTTGTAATAGTTAACTAAGTTAATTTGGCTTAGTTAGTTTAGTTAATTCGAGTTGAGGGTCTAGCTAGAGTCATGTAGGGTGTCTCCTACAATTAGGAGCACTAGTTGAGTTCATTTTGAGTTAAAGTTAGATAAACTAGTTCCAACTAATGGAAGAATTAGTGGGAGGTATAGTAGTGGGGTGAATCCTGCAGTAGTGGGGCGTAGCCTGTAGTAGTGGGGTGTAACTTGCAGTAGTGGGGTGTAACCTACTTAAGAGTGGGGTGCTGCCTACAGTGATCAGCTAGTAAACTGAAGATTCACTCATAATTAACTCATGCATGTCAGATAAGAGAAATACCCAGTTGAGATTAGATTTCAGGGACAATGTACTATAAGTTGTAAAATCATCAAAATTAAACCAATGGTGCATGTAATCAGAGGAAGGCTTATGAGGATTTCACAATTCATAATTGTGGAGTTTCCCGATTAAATAGGGGCAAATTCCCAAGGGAACTATGTAAGGAAATAAGGACTTGGGCATGCAAAAATTTGGCTAAGTATTGGCTTGAGCTTGTCTGGGAAGTAGTGAGATGATAGAGATAGTGCATAGGTTGCTCGGGAGTGAGAAAATAATTGTAATATTATAATATTTTTTGATTAATGCAATATATAGATAGCAAGGGTATTTAGTTGTGTCTTTCCCTATGAAATCATTGTGTTATGTGTGATTGAATTATTTCTCTTATATGCTTCGTGATTTCGTTGATCGTTTATTGTTTCCACTGATGAAGTCAATTATTTTAGCATATTACAATATGTAGTTTGAATCTACAAGGAATTTCTACACCTGTAGGACAAATTTTTCTCCTAGATGGTCCTTAGTCAACAAACAAAATCCCTTGTAGCCACCAGATAGCTCGATGTGCCACAATATCCACCACTTGAGCCAACCATTATGTACCCTTTCCCTTCTGTCATGAATGTATGTTTGAAGGTGGGTCTTGAAATCCCGAAGGTATGGCTTTAATTATGTAGTTAGGTATATTTTCTTACTTACCATGGACACTTTTGGGCATGGATTGGTGGGAGGATTCAACAGAAAGAATGGGCTTGGTTTGTACTCTTGTCCCCTTTTCAAATTTGGTGGCTAACCTTGTATCCTAGTCCCATGGGATCTCTTTTATTGGCTACAACATTTAGGAGTGAAACTACATGGGAAATCTTGATATTTGTTACGTGGTCCCATTTTCCGACACCATATACAACACTCCCCTCTGCTCACTCTAACCCATTTTAACATATCTCCCATCCAGGTGCACATTATTAAATTGGGTCCATAAGGAGTTAACCTCCCCCTCCCTTTGTCCACACTTTGGGTTGGGTCTAGACTATTGGGTTGTCTTATATTCTTTCCATGACTACCCCATGCACGGGGGGGTGGTGGGCCCCCCTGTACTTTGCACCGAGGGGTCATAGGGGGTATGAAGGGTGGCAATAGCCCCCCTGCACGGGGTTCAGGGCAACGACTCAAGAAATTTTTTTTGGACCCTCTATTAGGTGGGCAGACCTACCTATGGTTTTGTGCATGGATTTCGCACATGGTTTTGGGCATGATAGTTTACTTTCCATGGTATTTTATAGATGCAGTCAAGGGAACTATGGTTATGTTCTAATCCATGGTTAATGGATTGGGGTTTATGGATGCTTCAACATGTATATATATGTATTGTAACATTCAAAGGAACATAATGAAAAATCAATATGGTAGTCCTAGCTTTGGGATCCAGGGGAAAATCTCTGTGTATATCTGTTTTATGTTTTATGTTTTATGCTCTCGGCATTATTTATTTTCTATTTTTAGAATTCATATGTAGGTAATTTATGTATGGGGTTAAAATCTACATTTGGTATCATAGCTGTTTTGGCTTCAAGGGGACGACTTTGCTGCCAAGGGATTTTTGCTCAGGCCTGTGGTAGACCCTGTTCAGTGGGAGATCTGTGGGATCGATTCTTGTGGTGAAAGAAGATAATGAGAAGTGGAAAGATAGAGATCAAGAAATTTAATGGTTAGAGTTTTGAGTTGTGGAAACTCAAGATGGAGGATTTGCTGGTGGATAGGGATCAGTGGATCGCGGTAGATCTAAGTATTAAACCAACAACATTGCCAACTGAAGACTGGGAAAAGTTGGATCGAAAGGTAAAGAGTACAATACAATTCTGTGTCATAGGTTCAGTATTTTTGAATGTATTAGGGGAAGCTTCGGTGAAGGATTTGTGGGGAAAGTTAGGTACTTTATACCAATCTAAGTCTTTGGTGAATAAACTGTTCCTACGAAAAAAACTGTATAACCTGAGGATGGAAGATGGAGACTCGGTGACAGAGAATCTGAACGCATTTAATATTGTGGTAAGTCAGTTATTATCTATTGATATTAAAATTTTAGATGAAGATAAGTGCATTAGTTTTTTGTGTTCTCTACTAGATTCGTGGGATAGTCTGGTTGTTGCAATAGGTAGCAATGCAACTACCTTGCAGTTTGATGAAATAGTCTCATCCTTGCTATTGGAGGAGATGAGCTGGAAAAATATGGAGGTACAGAATGATGATGCCTTGTCTTTATGAGGATGGTACTAGAATAGAAACAAAAATAAGTCCTCGAGTGGGGGATCTAAATCTAGAGGGAGATCTAATATCTAGGAAAACCTGTAAAGGTGTGCCTGAAATGTGGAAAGGAAGGGCACTTCACAAGGACCTGTAAATCTAAAGCTCCTGAGAAAGGAAAGGGATTTGATGATTCTCCTTCTGTAGAGGCAAAAACCAAGTCAGATGAAGGTGGGGATGTGTACTTGGCTTCTTCTTCAAGTACACATGTAGATCATGAGGCATGGTTGATTAACTCAGGTGCATCCTTTCATTTCACTCCCCATAGAGAGTGGTTTTATGAGTATGCAAAATATGATGGTGGTGATGTCTTCTTAAGAGACGATAGGAAGGCTAGAATCATTCATTGTAGAAAAGTCAAGTTGAAGTTGCAAGGAGGAACTATTAGAACACTTCCAGGTGTTTTTCATATTCCTGCATTGGCCAGAAATTTGATTTATGTAAGCAAGCTGGATGATGCGGGTGTAGAAACAATGTTCGAGAAAGATACCTTCAAGATGGTTCGAGGAGCACTAGTATTGATGTGGGGAGTTCAGATTGGAACTCTGCACAAGCTTCAAGGTAGAATTGTTATTGATGGGTGCAATAGTTATGTGGTTCTTGAAAGTGGCGCATAAAATCTAGTGGTCTCTAGAGAAAAGACCATGCTATGGCATCAAAGGCTTGGACATATTGGAGAGAAGGGCCTTCGAATACTTCATCGTAATGGTATGGTAGAAGGTATGTCTAATAGCTCTTTGGATTTTGATTTCTATGAAAACTGTGTATATGGGAAGCAGAATCGAGTGAGTTTCCCCTCTGGTGGTAAGAGGGTGAAACAAATATTAGAGCTTGTGCACAGTGATGTGTTTGGATTTGTGTCAATTCCATCACTGGGAAAGTCTGTGTACTATGTATCATTTATAGATGACTTCTCAAGGAATACATGGATATATTTCATGAGGAAGAAATCTAAAGTCTTTGACAAGTTTAAAGAATTTAAGGCTCTAGTGGAAAACCAGATAGAGAAGAAGATGAAGTTGCTGAGGAAAGATAACGGTGGAGAGTTTTGCAAGAAGGAATTTGAAGAGTTTTATAAGAAGTGTGGTATAGCACGATAAAAGACTACTCCATACACACCTGAGAAAAATGGAGTTGTAGAAATAATGAACAAGATGTTGATGGGAAGGACAAGAAGCATGCTTAGTGGTGCTAGGTTGGGACAAGAATTCTAGGCAGAGGTGGTGGAGACTGCATGTTACTTGGTCAATAGATCACCTTCATTAACATTGGAGGATAAGACTCCACAAGAGGCATGGACTGGTAAGAAACCTTATCTTTCACATATGAGGGTATTTGGATGTGATTCATATGTACATGTGCCAAAGGAGAAAATAACAAAGTTGGATACTAAATCAGGAAAGTACATCTTTATTGGGTATAAGGATGGTTTAAAATGCTATAAAATTTGGAACCCAGAAACAAGGAAGGTTGTGTACAACCGAGATGTGGTGTTTAGAGAGGTGAAAGATGTTATTAAACATGAATTCCTATCAAAGGAACCTGAGAAGATAGAGTTTGAGCTAAAGGAGGAAGAATCAAACTCTACAGCAGAAGAGGAATCAGAAGATGAAGAGCCACAAACTTCGGTTGTGAGAAGATCAGTTCAAGAAAGAAGGCATCCAAAAAGGCATAGTCCATCTACTTTCTGTTCAAATTTTTCTTTATCTATTATTGATGATGATCCAAAAACTGTGAGGGAAGCAGTAGATTCATAGGATGGAAAACTCTGGAAAGAGGCCATGGTTGATGAAATGTCATCTTTGCACAAAACTGAGGCTTGGGATCTGGTGGAGTTACTGGCTGGAAGGAAACCCATTGGCATAAAATGGGTGTTCAAGAAGAAGATGAATGCAAAAGGAAAGGTGGAGAAATACAAAGCTCGGTTGGTAGCAAAAGGTTATTCCCAGGTGCTGGGAATTTTGGTGATATTTTTTCTCCTATTACCAAGGTAGTTCTATTATATTACTTTTATCTGTTGTTGCTACTTTGGATTTTGAGGCAGAACAGATGGATGTGAAGACAACATTTCTTCATAGGGATCTGGAAGAATAGATCTACATGAAGCAACTTGAAGGCTTTACGGTGAAGGGTAAGAAAGAATTGGTATGAAAGTTAAAAAAGTCTCTGTATGGGTTAAAACAGTCACCAAGGATGTGGTATCATAATTTGATACATTTATATGAGGACTTGGCTTCACCAGAAGCAAAGAAGACCACTGTGTGTATTTTAAATTAATTGGTGACCGTGTTATTTATCTGGTCTTGTATGTGGATGATATGTTGCTGGTTTGAAATGACAAAGAAATTATCCAGGATTTGAATACCCAATTGTCCTCCAAATTTGACATGAAAGATCTTGGTGCTACAAACTATATTTTGGGCATGGAAATTAAAGAAGAGCGAACAAAGAAGAATCTCTGGTTAAACTTTAGGAAGTATGTTGAGACAATACTGTAGAGGTTTAATATGCAGGATAGTAAACCAGTTAGGTTCCTATTCCTGTAGGTGTAAAGTTATCAGCTGAACAATGTCCCAAGACACAAGAAGAGGAAGAGGACATGTCCTGTGTTCCATATGAAAGTGTAGTCGGTAGCCTGATATATGCAATGGTTTGTACTAGACCAAAAATTGCACATGTAGTAGGAGTATTGAGCAACTTTATGTCAAAACCAGGGAAGGAACATTGGACAACAGTGAAGTAGGTTTTCATGTATTTGTATGGGATTAGAGATTATGTTTTGTGCTACCAAGGATGACCAGGATTGGATAGAGTTTTGGATATTTGTGTCTTTATTGATGTAGACTAGGCTGGATATTTGGATCAAAGAAGATCTATAAGTGGGCATGAATTTAACCTATTTGGAGGTGCAGTTAGTTGGATGAGTAAGAGACAATCTATAGTGGCACTTTCAACTACAGAGGTAGAATACATGGAAGCCACTCATGCAAGAAAGGAAGCAGTTTGGTTGCAGAGATTGTGTTCAAGTATGGGGTTAGTACAATGATCTATAAGGATACACTGTGACAACCAAAATGCAATTTTCTTGGCAAAGAACCCTGCTTATCATTCAAAGACAAAGCACATTGATGTTTAGTATAACTTTGTGAGGGATATGGTTGAGGAAAAAAAGGTGTTGTTGGTAAAGGTAGACACTTTGAAGAATACTGCAGATGCATTGACAAAGTCTATGAGCACTGAGAAGTTCTCTTGGTGTAGATAAAAAATGGGCGTTGTAGGGATGGATCAATGACTAAGCTCTCTTGTGGAAAGAAAACAACAAGTGGGAGAATTTTGGGTTGTGTTATATTCTTTCCAAAACTAACTCATGCGTGGGGTTCTCACAAGGTGGGTGGTAGCCCCCCTTCATGGGGTTTAGGGCAGTGCCCTGGGGATTTTTTTTTTGACCCTATATTAGGTGGGCAGACCTACTTATGGTTTTGTGCATGGATTTCGCACATGGTTTTGGGCATGATAGTTTACTATCCATGGTATTTTGTAGATCTGGTCAAGGGAACTACGGTTATGTTATAATCCAGGGTTAATGGATTGGGGTTTATGGATGCTTTGACATGTATACATATGTATTGTAACATTGAAAGGAACATAATAAAAAATCAATTTGGTAGTCCTGGTTTTGGGATCTAGGGGAAAATCTCTGTGTATATCTGTTTTATGTTTTATTCTCTCACCATTGTTTCTTTTCTATTTTTAGAATTTGTATGCAGGTAATTTCTGTACGGGGTTAAAACCTACAAGAACAATTCCTTAGAGGTTAATGCAACTAAAAATAAAGTAAAAATCATAATATAGACACTCAACATGAACGTACCAAAAAATTCAAAAGATGGTCAAGACATACAAACTTAGCACGTGGGAAAAATCCAACATTAAATCTATCCCCTATCATTATGGCCATCGCCCTATTCCCTATAACCCCTCATATTTTTCCCTACATCATTAAAGAATCCATGATTGTACCAACCGCCGGTGGGAAATGAATTGCCCAACCAACCTTGGGGTATTTTCTACTATGTCAATGGCATCATGATCTCATCCCCTCGAGACTAGAGAAATTATAAAAGAAAATCATTCAAATTCAAAATGAATATGAAGAGAGGTGGAAACAAATAGGCCAAGGTAACTCATGTATCATGATTTTTCCCTCCTACACCTATACACCCAAAGTGTGGGCTTTCCTCATCTTAGTTACCCTTGTACCATGGAATGTGGCTTGGAGCCTTCCCCTCATGTCCCATTCCATTCCATCATTATATCACATGCCACTAGCTATAAGATGGATATACAGTGGACATGTAACTCCCTTAGAGGTTGAAACCACCTAATAGGGTCCTTTATTAACCCCCCTCTTGAACTTGTATATACCTATACACTTTGAAGCCCATTATGGAAGGGCATGCCACTATGAAGTGCCCACTTGGTTCCATGTTTTGTAAGCTCATTTATTCAATTACATTGATGATTTTTTGTACAAGAAGGTGGCAGGAGACCTTGGATATTATACAACATTTCATGTGGGTCTTCATATTGGGGTTTTGTCTCCCTATAGGTGGTCCAAGCCCTCAAGAGGGTCATATTGGAGCTTGTAGGGTGTGCGTTGAGAGCCATTGGCCTCCACTATAGTAGAGACCAGGTATGCATGCCATGGGATCCTTTAGTATGATCCATTTCTCTCTCATGTTCCACCTATTTGATGATGATGATGCACTTTGACCACCTTACCCATTCAGCTACACATTTTCACCACACACTTGACAGTTGATCCAGGGTGAGATGAGGGTGTGTCTCACCATGGGAGACAAAGGGAGGGATTGCATCATTGTTCCAACCCTTAAAAATGGGATACAAGCTTAATCGATGTACTTGGAGATGCATGAGGATGTTTTGTGCCCCCACAACCACTTGGGAATGCCATAGGTCATTTTATTGGAGATTAAGGTGCCACCCCCTTTATCACTATATTTGGATCCCTTCCACTCATTTTGGAACATATTGGACTCCACTAGGCCTTCCAATGGCCCTCCTAGCTATTTATCTATCATTTTGGCCCTCTTGAGAGACATATGTTTCATGTTATGGAGATATCTTGGTGGGATTGTCGCCAAAGATATTTTATTATTAGGGGCATCACTAGGCCTAATTAGGAAAATCAAATCCCTTAGAAGAACATATATATTGATGAGAGGATCATTTTATTCTTCATCATCACTTGGATTTGTATTTCTCTCTTCTTGAGAATTTTGCTATAGCTATTGATGGATGAATTGGAGAAATATTGATTCATTTCGATGTTTAGATATCTTTTCTTGTTCTTAAAGCTTCAAATTTGTCTCTTTTTGATGATTGGATATATTCACTATACTTGTAAGTGCTCTCTCATGGTTTATTTCTCTTTCTTGTATGGAATTTTCGCACATGAAATATGAAATTATGCCCTAATTGAATGCAAAATTGTGGAAATTTTGATTTGTGAGATATTGCATATGTTACATGTTCGGGTATGGTGAATGAATGTTCCTAGGGATAAATTGTCTCTATAATTACCTTGAAAAGTCATCAAATTTATGCAATAAGAAGTATAAATTCGTTTGATAACCTAATAGCTGCCTCTAATGCCATGTGAATTTACCATAGGACTCTTTGATTGGGTAAAGGCAATCCAATAATTGAAAGCACATTGACTCCATTATCCCAATAAGCTAGGCACTGATCTTATCCTTGGTGATCACCTTAAAGAATATATTTCCTCGCGTCATTTCCTTATTTCTAGGCCCTAACCCTGGAGGTCTCCTAGGGAATCAAGTGAAATCTTTTTGAGCCATCTATTTGGAGAGTGATTTGTACTGCAATTGCCTTGGGATTTTCCCTAGGCCCTCACAACATTTGAAGGATTTTCCACTTCTAGGAATTATCCCAAGCCCTAGCTCCAACTTTTTTCTTTTCCCTAGGTTTCCTTGGTTAGTGGCTTTGTTAATTGTCATTGCACTAAAAACTCAAGTCAATTTCAATTTCATTGATCCACTTCTTCTCCCTTATTTGGTCTAGATATTTTGTTTTAAGTTTCACCCAGAACCCTCGGTCTTACTTGCGTTCACTTGGGCCTCTTTATGGTGCCACACCTTCATCATTTCTATTTCACAAGGCCACTTTAGAAACCCTCTTTCCTTCAGGATCTTAGGTCTAGGGCATCCCTTATCAAGGAACATATCTAACCCCTAGGTCTAGGTTTCCTCTTAAGCCTTTCTTGGAGAGCCATATACCTTGCTTCTTCAGCAAGTCCTATCATCTAAGTCTCTCTTATGAATGGGCTCTTGAAATCACTATCCCTTTGTCATTGGTATATCATTCATAGTGATTTACCTTATACAATCACTCCTCCCATCAGTGAAAGTTCGTAAAAAGAAGGGTCAATGAAAAAGGTGACAATAGGTATTTGTCCCCTTGTTTCCACTTCTTCTAGTAGGTTCCCCTTTAGAACCCCTCCTAGGAACCCTAATATATTGAGTGGTAACATTTTTGGCATCGTTGCAAGGGACACAAGATGTGTGTTTTGTTCCCTTATGACATCAATGATATATCCTTTTGGTGACTCCATTGGTAGAACAAAGCTCTAGTTCTTCATTGAACTTATAAGTTAATGATTTTAGGTTGAAGCAAGCATCTATCAAGGCATTTACATTCACCTTGGTGGATCCATTTTGGTATTATATGTAAAATCATGAAAAATGGTTGATTGCAAAACTCTTCATGGCCTTGATCCCAAGAGCATCCATAAGCTATGAGAAATACTTGATTTGTGGAATGAGCTATGTAAGCATGTGATCAAACATGATATGAGGATTTCCTACTCAATTTCTATAATAAGAAGAAGATATGCCTCTATAGTATAAAACATAAATATGAAGAAAATCCTATTGATTATCTCTTCTCTGAACTCGTGTATTACACTGGCACATTCAACTCTTTATGTCATGAAATTAAAGAAAATTATGGCACCTTGATCGATGAAATCATAAAGGATTTGGGTGAACAAGACAGTGAAGATAGTGAGGAGGATGGGGAGAAATTGTTAATTGAGAATGTGGAAATTAATAATTATCACCTTCCCTAAAGAAGAAGATAAGGATCTTGGCCTTGAAAGCCTTCAGGTATTCCAAGAAATTATGATGGAATATGAAGAGTCTTTCATGAAACCTATGACCACATATAAAATTGAGGATGTTTTCTACCATATATATGAGAAATAAGAGAGGCCCTATGTTATATCCCATATAACACTGAGGATGTTTTCTCCCATATATATGAGCAAGTAGAGACGGTCTATGTTATAAAATGTGAATATAAGAAAAATCCCTCAAATGATCTCTTTCTAGAAGTATGCTACCAAACTCATGTAGTGGAGACTTTAGATTGTATTCTTCAAGAAAAGAAGAAAGAGGAGTCCTTCTTACCTATAAGTGAGGATGAATTTTGGGAAAATCTTGATGACCAAGAAAATGAGAAACCTATGGATGATCTTTGGAGTACAGATTAGTGAATTGGGTACGAATATGGTATAAATGGAAGCCCTCTAGAGGTCCACAAGAATGAAAATCATGAAGTGGGGCCTCTTATTCAAGAAAGCATGCTAGAGGATATGGATATTGTGGATCTATGAGAAGTTAACATTCTTGATTTCTTCAACATTAATGAGGGAAAATGGGATGTGGGTAACCATCATTTTGGCTACGACCCTATCTATGATATTGAAAAGGAAAATGAGGTTGAGGATGGTTTTCCATTTATTTAAGGACTACTTACAATAATATACCTATTCACACTACTGAAAGTGAGGATCATTGTTTTCCCATGCATGAATAAGGTTTGTGGGAAGTAGATAGCCCCACTTATGATATTGATAATGACCCTAAAAAAAGAACTACTTTCCTTTTCCTTCTCCAAGATCCCAATGATGTAGTTGCATTATCTATGAGCCCTTGATTTTCCATTTCTCATACCATGGCCAATATGATGAATTCTTTCCCCCTTCTGAGTATGATGTTGAGGAAGAGCCACTCATTAGATGTATCCCTTCTCCCCTGTCATACCCTCATGACTGTGAGCACACAAATGTTACCCCTTTTCAATGTTACCATCATATTGAGCAATATATTTGTCATGTCTCTCCTTATCCCAGATCCCCTTTTCCTTCCCATCACGAACTTGAGGTGACAATGAAGCTCGAAGTTATGAATATAGATAATTATAGTGATTTCTTGATATTGGTCGTTCATTGTTCCATTTTATGCTTACAGGAAAGGCTCCAAACCTATAAATTAGTACCCTTCTCCTCAACCAAGATTCCTTTCTACATCATTTGGATATCATATTCCCCCCCATCCCACCTGCATCATCCTCCATATGTTTTTTTCTATGTTGGCTTTTGGGATTGTTGCATAAGTAATAATATGGGAAAGAATTCTTATATTGATCTAATGATATGTGGGTTGTGATGGATGTATTATTACACTTAGTATTTTCCTGAGAAAATATTCTTTTTAGGGTAGGATGCATTTCATATCGATTTTTGCATTATAATGAACATCATATTCCTTTATCATGCTAGATTAGGTGCATTTAGATTAAAATTTCATCTAGAATAAATTTTATTTCTTGTTTATTTTTATGGCCTAACATAAGCGTGGGCAATCATATGACACCACAAAAACATGTTGTCCCTTGTGCCTAGTCTTTGATGTGCAGGTGAAAGGTTTGCAGTCCCAAGAGATTGTTAGTGTTCTGTTGATGCCTCGAAAATCGCTGCAACAACATTGGGGAAACCACCCGGTCCGGACCTTAGTGCAACTCCTTTTCCGTTTGGGGTAGTGGCTCCGACTGGGGATAATGGGACCAGTTTCCCGGAAATAGATAAATGGGATGAGTGAACGATTTATAGATAACACTAGTGGTGAGCGAAAGGCTAAAACTATTGACAGAAATATAAATAAATGAAACTATCCCGAGAATCTATTGAGCTCTAAAGCGTAGCGTTTGATGCTCTATGTCTAAAAGATAAGCATATAGATGACTGTATCTTCACAACATAGATATTAAAACATTTAAGATTGCTGTGCTTAAATAGTTAAGCAGAGCGATTAAAGTGAAATTACCACACTTTATACATTTATATCATTATCATACACATGATTAAAAGCAAAGGCACATCACTAAACATCCGATAGTGGAATGAATAAGATCTGCTGTTATAGCGCATGCATATAATCAACGATAGCAAGAATAATTACATAACAATTCATATAAATGGAATGAATTTAAACATAGATAGAAATACCATATGAGCTGCGTGACACTCCCAGATATCAATCGCTATGTGCAGTTCTTCCTTTAACGCAAAAACATTCTTCAATCAACGACAATAGTGCACAATTGTATAAAGAAACTTCGTCATTAAAGTAATAACAACTGGTCGAGTTTCATAAAAGAATATGGGCTGAAGCACAGTAGTGCAAACTCCAGTCTGTTAAGTCTCTTACAAAATTTTACGACCCTTTCTAAAAACATGAAAGGGTCTATAAATACAATACTAATTTAAATATCTACTAAACAAAAATGCTACTAAACTGATATCAATAACTTTTGATCCTAATTTGGCTAGTGATCTGGCGAGCTGGAGGGTGATTCATCAAGTCAGCTGCTTTCCTTTGAATCTGAGCTGATTAATTGCAAGCAATGGCTCAACTTCCAGAGGTTTGTTGAGGCGCGAACTGAGCTGGGAAGCATAGGTGGCATCTTGAATATCGGGAATCATACACCCAATGGCGTCTGTTAAACACTTCAGGGCAGCTCTTTGTGTATGTGGTTTAACTAGGAAGTGCCAATACGCTTCCAAGTTTAAACTATTAATCCCGACGATTAATCTTCCTCTTTATTCTAACTCAGGATAACATGATTGCTCCAATGCATTTGTTGTTGTAATCTTTCCTGGTG
>APFE031498648.1:111795-123494 GCA_000404065.3 Pinus taeda
TTAATATAAAACCTTAGGATTAATATTATAAAAATATTATTATAAACTCTCTGAATTATATTATAAACTAAATATTAAACCCTGATATTATAAACCCTAATATTAAACCCCAATTTTGAAATGTCGCAATGTGATTTTAAATAAATTGCAATATAATGTAACATAACATTGCAATGATAATTGGTATATTCTCTATCACATTGACACAATGTTTGTCACAATGCGACGCTGGATATATTTCTATACTATTCAAATGTCACAATATTAAACTTTATATTAAACCAAATATTGTAAATTCTAATATTAATATATTAAACCCTAATATTAATATTATAAACCCTAAAAGTAGTACCCTAGGATTAATATTATAAACCCTAGATTATAAACGCTTAGTATTAATATTATAAATCCATATACAACTTTTAATTAATAATTGATATTCTAAACTTAACATATAAAATAAATATCAATAAAACCTAGGATAATATTATGAAACCCTAGCAGCATAAACCCTTATATTAACATTAATCCTAAAACTAGTTATTATGAGCCATGGGATTAATATTATGTAATATTCAAACTAGGAATAACAATGAAAGTCAAGAACATGCATTAAACTACAATAATTGAAATTTAAACATCTATATACAATCAGTAACTCAATAAATTCTGCAAGAAAACTGACACATTTTATTAATATTTGGAAACTCAATACATACTATAGCAAGAGAGATGGAACCCAGTGCTACTACAAGTTATGAGAAACTCAAGTCAGAAAGTGATGACTCAAGTTCTAGAAATATTTCCCTCAAATATTTGCAAATTACCCATTAAATACTCCTACTACTACGTGATAAGAATGATAAATTTTTCCTACTCAGAAAATTTTGCAGATTCAGCCTAGACCTCCGCACACCAAAACCACACACCCAAGAAAATATAGAGCTAATTCTAGCTGACAAAGAGAGCCCCAAAATATGCAAAATTGCCCAGAAAATATTATTTCTATTGATGGAGAAGAACTTGAATTTTTTTTCCTCAAAACTGCTTAGAAAATTATGAAAAATTAACATTGAGACCCTCACACCAAACCCATAAAATCTAAAAGAAATCTTTGACTAATTCTAGCTGGCCCGAAAATCCATAAAATGTGTAAATTATCAATTAAATATAATAGTTTGGCCCAACAAACAACCTCCACTTCAACCTAACAAAATGGTACTAATCTCTGCTTTCAATCAAGGGAAATACTACTATAAATTCTCAAATTCTCTAATCAAATGAAACTACTCCAATCAACTAATAACTACGTTTTACACTCAAAAGAACACACATAACTAAGTGTAACTTTCTCAATTCAGCTTAAGGGAAGCCCTAAATTGGACTCCCAAATTCCTCACTCAGAAGACACTCGAATTTCTTTGAAATGTGGGTGGAATTTCCATTTGGAATTCCTATCGCTAAGCAAAGCTTCCCATTTTATGCTCACCAACTCCAAGAGAGTTCAAGTTTTGAAGATAGATAGAAATAAAATGATGAAATATAAGTCCATCATCCTTTTATAATTTCTCCTCGTCCTTCTAGACTCCTTATTTAATATTATTTTATTTGTGGATGTCATTTTCCACTTAGTTACTTCTGTCACAATTTTAATAAAACAATAATTTTCCTCCCTTTATACCAAAAAATGGAAAAACTCCTTAGTGGTTTTTGCACTCACAAAATTGGGAACATTACATATTATAAACCATAGAGGCTTATAATATAATACAAGGGGATTATATGGATGTGATAGTGTGAAATTCAACATAGAATATTCATCATTGACATAATTGAATATAGAACTTTCAACAAGCCCTAGGTTTGATATATTAAACCCTAACATTATAAACCCTAAGATTAAATTATAGATCATTATATTAACATTAAACCCTAAAACTAATATTATAAATTCTAGGAGTAATGTTATAAACCCTGACATAAATATTATAAAACATATGTTTAGAAACCCTTGGATTAATATTATAAACACTAATATTATAACCTTAGGATTAATATGTTAAACCTTATATTAATATTATAAACACTGAGACTAATATTAAAACCCTAGGATTATTATTATAAATTGTAGGCTTATAAACCATAAGCGTAGGGTTATATATAGGAATGTGATTAATCTTATATATATAAACATATTATGTATAGACATATAATATAATCCTACATATGGTATGAATGCGATAGAGTGAAATTAAACAAGGAATCGCCAGCGTTGGCAAAATTGAATATAGAGATTTCATCAAACCCTAAATTCAATATATTAAACTCTTGCATTATAATACCTAATATTAATATTATAAATCTTTAGATTAATAGTAAACCCTAAAACTAATACTATAAACCCTAGGATTAATACTAAACCCTAATTTAAAAAGGTTTCATGTGACATTGAATAAATTACAATCTAACATAATACCCTGACAATGATTGTCACATTTCGACAATATTTATCACACTGTGATGTTGAATAGATCTCTATACAATTCTAAGATCACAATATTAAACTCTAATATGAAAACAAATATTATAAATCCCAACCTTATAAAACTTAATATTATAAATCCTGAAATTAATACAAAACCCTAGAATTAATATTATATCTATATATATGCTTAATATAATATATATATCTCGGTTGCGGGTGTTTGACAGCTCGGAGGGTATGCGGATGGTGTTTCACGTGGGTAGGTGTCAGCCCCAACACGCCACGAGTTATGAGGCAGGTCAGGCGAGCTGGTCTCACACAAGCCTATTAATGGAGGTACTTACTTCTTCCATCCATTGCCTGGTTAACTATGCTATGGCGCTCCATAAGCGAATTGCTCCCGCGACTTTTTTGCATTCCTCTGCAGCTTCATGGATTGCAACATTGTATGTCTCTCTAAGCTTCTCTGCAAACGAACTTAAGCCCGCCAGTCCCTTTCAGGTACCAAGATCTTATGGTTCAATTGATGTTCTGTTGTCGCCTCGCTCAGGATACTCTTCTCCGCGCATTCACTCTCTTGACAATTCTTTGAAAATTGCAATGCCGGGCGAACGACCGAGGATGGAGAGAAAATGTGGTGGCTCTGGTGGCCGCGCGGCCTCTCAGCAATCCTCGGACACGTTGGAACCTGGGCGGAGCAGTCCCCCGGCCACCAAAAGCGGAAGTGGCAGGGGTCGTGGGAGAATTGGGACAGTTGACTGTGAGCATGCTGCTCATCCCACTGTGCGTTATGGTATCCTGTGTTCTCTTGCCAACTCCACTTTCATAGTCTCTGTCACCATAAAAAAATGTGAAGATAATAGGGGCAGGGGAGCAGCCCATCCTGACACACTCGCAGAATAGAGGATGACGAATCTGGTAGACAATCAGCGCCAGGTCATGGGAGGTGCTTCGCTGATGAATCTGGTTGTCCCTGCCGGTCCAAGTGCGCCAGCATGTGGTGAACCTACAGGCTCAGCAGTTCCTCATTCTGACTCAGAGGACTCTCTTCAATTCGGGTGCAAGGTTGTCGAGGAGCCTTACACCTCTGAGGATGAATGATCCAGCCAGGGTTTTCACCCCTGCAGTTTCTGAAGTAGGCGCTCGACTCTGTTTTATTTCTCGTAGTTATTGCTTGTCTCAGGTCTCTGTCTGTCAATGTGTTGTTTATGGTCAGCATTGGGTCATGTCTGTCAATGTGTCGTCTTAGTTTTTGTACAACACTGTGTCGTGTCGAAGGTGTAGTCAAAATACTGTTGAAGGTTCACACTGTACTGGAATCATGATCTTTTTGTAACATGCCAAATTCAAGGCAGAACTTTCAATGCCATGGCCCTGCTATAATATTTTTGTATCAATAATAGGAGTAGACAGATTTAGGAAAAAAATATATAATATATATAAATTATATAATATTAGAATTTTAAATGATATAGGTGAAATTGAACATAAAAGTCTCATGATTGACTTAATTGAATATAGAACTTTCATCACTTAACTAATTTTACAAATAATGTACTTTAGAATAAAGAATTTTCATCACTTACCTGATTGTATATATAATTTACTTCAAACTACCAAATGTTTGATTATTTATGAGATAAAACTCTTTAAACTACCAATTATTTGTTATTAATATGTAAATTTCACTTCAAAATTTAAAAACATAATGCTTTGTCTAAAAAATTGTGTATATGTTATATCAAGTGAAGAGATTTTATCGTACATTTCATGTTCATCGTATTCCTCTATTTTATGTATAAAAGGGAGCGACTATCATAGCGGTAGTCCCTGCAAGGTGTTAGAAGCATGAACAGTGACTAGAGGAAACAAACAACACCTATTCAGTTCAATGGCAAACTTGAAATAGAAATATATGTTTCAATTAATTGGAAAGAGATTTACATGGGCATACCACTGACGTTTCTGAATGCATGTTTGAAACTTCTCATATAATTTTTTATACTCCTGAAACATTTTTCTTCCCTTGAAACCATGGAGAACATACGGTGAACGATGGAAGGTGAACAATACCATGGCAGATGGCACACATGTAAGAGCTTTCGGCCTAAAGTTATTTTTCTTAGTTTAATATGAATTAATATTGAAGACCGTAAAGGTTCAGTTCAAACTTTGGTTAAAGAGAGAGAATTTAAAACCAAAGAGGAAACTTTGGAAACTTGGGTTAAATGCATACAAGAAGAGAAAATTTTGGTTGAAGACCGTAAAAGTTTAGTTCAAACTTTGGTTAAAGAGGCACAATTTAAAACTGAAAAGGAAACTTTGGTTAAAGACGTACAGGAAGAGAAAATTTTGGTTAAAAGCATATATTCATTTACATCCTAAGAAAAACGAAGAAAAACATTGCAATAAGAGCTCAAACTTGTTTAGCCAATACTCGTTCAAACAAATGACATTTAAAATTTAAATTAAATAATTTTTTATTGAAACTTTGCTTAAGTTATTAAAAACAGAGATAATCAATCCGGTGTTGAAGGGTGTAAACATAATAGCTGGTTTCCTTGAATGCATGCCATTCATCTTTCTATTTCAATGACCGCTGGAAAGTTGCATGCAACTCATTTTACCAGGTTGCTCGTACAAGCATGGTAAGGGGCAACATTTAGGCACTCATATAGGCATGGCAGGGGGCAAGGTTTACACATGTCAACCTATGTAATTGCCCGCACTAGAGATCTGGATAGTAAAACTCTTAGGTGACGTACATAAATTAGTTATGGACTATAATAAATTATTAGCTCTAAAATGAGAAAAATATTGATACATCAATTTACCATGATCTATGTGGCCAAAAGATCTTGGGATTAAGGTCATGCATTTCAAAATACCAGAATGATGCAAGAACTTAGCGAAGCCAAAATTTGCAACATGTGCTTCAAATTTGGAGTGCAAAAGAATGTTGTTGTATTTGACGTCGCGATAAATGATGAGAGGTCGGGAATCATGGAAAAGATAACACAATTCCTTGGCAGCCTCCACTGCTATTTTGTGCTTGTTATCCCAATCCAAATGTCGTCCATTATTCACATGAAACAAGTCTTCTAGGATTCCGTTAGGCATGTATTCATACACCAGAAGATTTGCGTCATGGTTGGAGAAAAATGCTAGAAGCCTAACTATGTGACGATGGTGGATTTTTCCTAAAATCCTGATTTCTGCAGAGAAACCATAATGGTTAAGACAACCGTTGAAGGTGCCAATACTCGTGAGCTTCTTGATTGTAAGGGCTTGGACTACGACACATTTAAGTAACAGGGTAGAGCTTAAATGGATGTGGTTCATGGGCTAAAGCAACCTGCATTAAAAATGGATTATTTGTATTCACGACCGCCTTATTCTTTGACAAAGGTGTTCTTCAACGAGTTCAATTTCTTGTTGATTCTCAGGCCATTGTGTGCTTATAAAATAAGGGCTTCATACTCAACCGATATCCCGTGATGGTGCCAATGCATATATAGACTCGCAGATGAAGTTGGAGATGTCAAGAAAGAGTAAGCATACACTATACGAGAGTTGTCTTTTCCATAAACTAGAAGAGAGGCTCCGGGAGTTTCAATTTCTTACCAATTCCAAAGGTCATTGCATGCTTTTGAAACAAGGGCTTCATACTCAATCAGGATCCCATGATGGTGCCAATGCATATATACAATCGCAGATGAAGTTGGAGCTGACGAGAAAGAGTAAGCATACATTATACAAGTTTGAGAGAAATGTTTTAATGAACTATTAACTATATTTTTGCAATTATTTTGGTTAAAGCAGAGTAGAATCTAACTTACTTGCATGCTTCCCTTCAGTTTGTGGCTATGGTTTTCTGTTTCCCTCAGACAGAGTTTCTTGCCAGGTGGGTATCCTATAACAATGCATTGTTTTTCTGGGCATATTGACTTGGATGAGATTCACTTAATCAACCTTTCTAAGTGATTCACTTATCAACCTTTCCCAATGTATGTGTGGTTTTTCTTTGCAATTTATTGAATTAGGTCGCCATGGATAATTTTGAAAAATTTGAGAAGATTTTGGAAATCATTTCTATTTTTTTTCTATTCTTACTGTAAATATTTTACCATACGTTGAATAATTGTTGAAATTTGAAATTTTAAAATACCTTTCAATGTGTTGATTTATGTTTGTTAGTTTCTTCTTTTTCTCTGAACACCCTTGAGCTTTCTTTGAACACTTTTGAGTGATTTCTAGGATCCACTACTTCTTCTACAGGTGCATCTGTAGAAATCCACGTCTTCTTCTACAAGTGAGGCCATAGCTATGAATCCACTGCTTTTACGAGTTTTTAACTCTAGCCGATGACTAGTTTGTCAATTTATGACACTCACTCTACAATTTTGAAGCATTTGTATATCTATGAACCGCAGGAAGCAAAAGATTTAAACTGGATGGCATGCAGATAAGGAACTCTCACAGGGTGGTGATGGAAAACCTTGATAAAAAAATAGGTTGCAACTAGTTGTTGCCACGTACTGTACTTGTGTACTGTACTTGTAGCACATGCAACAATGAGCACCTCGAATGACATTAGCTCTATTTACGACCACCTTCACAAAGGGAGATCAGTACTTAGCTCTATGTATGGCTAGATTCATGAAGGGAGATTAATATACTCAGATAACGACTCACTAAGAATTTGAGCTTTTGTTCAGACGTAAATAGGTTATTCTTGTTCCTACATAAAGAGGTTATTCATCTGCAATTTGGCCACAAGTTGGCCACAAAAAGGTAGTATTGTGTCCAACACGAGGGAGGTGATGACATGCAGCATGCCACGAAGCCAGTGGGTGGAAATGAGCCATCCAAACTTTGGTTAAAAATCACAAAGCTAAATAGCAAGCAAGTAAATCCAAACTTTGGTTAACTGTTTTTTTTGGATCTGGATATTCAACAACCCAGAAATAAGGCCTCTAATATAAAACTTTGGATACAAGCAAAAAAACATCAAATCTCGAAAATAAAACTTTGGATAAAAGCGAAATACACCAGTTAATTGCTCTGGCCAACTCAAATTAATAGGTAGTCAATGCCAATGCAAATGCTATAATCCCTGCTATGCCGAAAGCTGGGATTAATAAGATTCAATTTCTGTTAGCTCCAATTTTACATGAAACAATACCTATGTTTTCATTTTCTTTTAAAAGGGCACACCAATTTATACTCCCTTGTTCACAACTCACATATCATTGCTAAGTTTTATTGCATAAGTGACATATCATATTGAAATCTAGGTAGCTAAATCTTAGAGATAATACAAATTTGCGATATTATTTCCCTGCGTTACATAAGAACGTTCAATATAAAATTACCAAAATTACCAAAATCCACGAGTATTGTTTATATTCATTTTAATCTTAAGTGGAGAAACTTTAATTTGAATACAAATAAAACATATTTGTTTTAATCTTAGTACTTAGTCAAATTTGGTATAAACACATTAAATTTTCAGTTTAGTTTAATTTGTAATCTAAGTACATTAGACAAATTAGGTATAAATAAAGTAATTTGATTACACAGTCCAAAATATTTTGGAAATTTTATCAATATGATTAAAACAATTTTTTAGCTTCAATTTTAAATATATTCCAAAATTTACAAGAACCAAACTCTCTTTCATATTACAATACAAATGGTGTGACTTCCTATATAGGGAATTTGTTAACTAAACTTCATTATAAAACAAATATGCTAGGAGCCAAATTGTAAAAGATGTCTAAAATATTTTGAAAGGGAAGTTTCACAGATGTCGCACATTGTATTAAATAACTCATATACTTTAAGACACTTAGTATGTAATTTTATATTGGGAATCATATAATCTAATACTTTCCATGCGTTTCATGATATGTGGTTAATTGTTTCTTAAGAATTAGTTAACAATTATTTAATTTTCGTGATGTGTATGTTTATTAATATTTTTATGTTTTGGTTTAATAGAAAATGTGATTCTAACAAGTGCTCTTAGAGCTAAAGGTCTTGAGTTCAAATCACACCTCCTCGCATTAAGGGAAGATTGTTAGCCATTGGATAATCCAAAACTCCTTATGTTTTTCATGGCATGTGCTTGAGCACCTCTCAATGATCCATTAACTCTAACATTAAATATTGTGACGTGTCTGTTAGAGTCAGTCTGTTCAGCCCTCCGTTAGAGATCAAAATCTCTTTATTTGCATTTCATTTTTAGGTGTCTCGCCCGATTCACTTAGTTGCATTCCGCTAGGGGCATGCCATAATCTGATAGAAGTGTCTTTTGATTCATTACCCCTCATGCCTTGCCCTGCTAGCTCAGGCCTGCTCATCAAAATCAAGTTTTACAATCACTTATAGTCTTCTTTTAGTCTTTTCATCAGCAAGAGTCATTTTAGTCACTAGGTCTAGGGTTTCACAAGTCGTGTCTTCAAAATGTCCAGTAATGCTAGCAGGCCAGAGGGAGGTTCTTAATAATTTTTCATTTCAAATATTTTCATCATTATATGGATGGATTATGACATTTCTTCCAAACTCTATTTTGAAGAAAATTCAACATTTCTTTTTTGTAATAATTTCAAAAGTTTTTCAGTTGTGGAATTCTTCAGGCACAACCCTAGTCTCCCTTGCGAAATTCCATGTCGGCTATCCTTGCAAAAAATTGACAAGAATTTCATCATTTCAGTTAGAAAATAAAAAAGGAGATTTAGAAAACAAAGTGGTATTAAATTGTGAAAAAGTGCCAATGCCAAACATTACAAAAATGGGTTTTCAAGAATCAAAAATCAAATCCATGTCTTTATAAAGATTTTTCCATGAGGATCAATGTCATTTTCATTCCAAGATCAAAGAGAAGCAATTCAAAGAAAATTGGGTGAGTAAGTGCGCAATTTAGCGAAGTTAAATCAAACTAGGCAGGCGCGGCGCATAGAGCAGGTGGCGCACTGGAGCGGTAGCGCAGTGTAAATTTTCACGGGTTCAGCACATTGGGACGACGTGGCACATTGGGTAGGTGGCCTGACACATACACCTCGAAGCCCTAAACTGCTCACAATTCCTTTAAATTCCCCATCACTTGCACAGATTTTCCAGGTAGAGCCTTCTTCTTGATGTTTCCTCAAATTTTGTGATAAGTGATGGTGGTTTATGGATGATAATGGTTGAACAAACACATCAAACCCTACGTCTAAATTAACTCAAGACAAATTGCTATTAGGGCTTCAAAATCATTGTTTTTCTACCAAACTCACTCCTCCATTCCATTTCTCCCTTCTTTCCATCATTCCCTTCTCCCCTATTCCATTTCTCCGTAATTTCATTCTTCCCTATCCCCAAAAAATTACTAAACCCCTATCCCCTATTCCCTTCCACACATTTCTAATGTAAAAACCCCAAACCCTACCCTATACAAAATTCCTAAACCCTCCTAAACAAATTTGTTCCAAAAGATCCTAATCCCTTACTATTTTCCCCCTTCCTAACAGTGCCTTGTTGCATTTTTCCCCTTGGTGGCAAAATTCAACCACATCACAAAGAGCAGTCCAACACAGTTTTATCACCCACATCTATTTCTCCAAGGCAGTTTGTATAGTAGCAGTTATGTCATCTAGTCATTCATCCGATTATGAAGTGGAGACCCAAAGTGACTCTCCCATGGAGCGACATGCACCCCGGAGGCCTCATAAAGGTGGCAGAAATGTTAGAGAAGAACTGACCACCCTTACAGAATTGCAGGCCTGCCCTCTTGCCATCTCTTGCTTCTAGTTTCAGTCATGTTATGAATTTTGTGAGAAGATTGCTACTGTTCAAGTCCATCATGAGTTGGATCGCTTATTGTTATTGCATTTGCATGGTGATCGAGTTACTTTTGCTGGTATCACTTTCACACTTACACTAGATTCTATCTCATTAGCAACCGGCACACCTAACATCGGGGAACCATGGAACAAGAGGCAGAAGATTGACCGGCAACATTATGAGCCATATATTAAACCCAGTTTCTTGAGGCAGCTAAAGGGAGCGTTCCCTTTCTAATATCTCAAAGACGGGTATGATCCACTAATGAAATTGATCATGAGGTATTTCAGTTGTGAAGGTCGCTTCTCCTGACTATATGCTTATCACATCAAGTTACTCATGCATTTCACCTGGGTAAGAATGATGAACATTCCTTATTTCATATTCCTAAACATAGAGAGGATGACCGCACTTGTGCAGCACAAGATCCCTGAGCAGCAGTTCAACAGTATTTGTCATTTCGCTCTCATCAAGATTTTGGTGGTTCATTAGCTTGCATTACAGGGCATCACTTAGGATGATTTCATCTCTCGTGACTTTTTCAAAGTTTCACAGGGACCTTCAGAGGTTTGGCATGAGACTAGTGGACATTCTTATTAGCAAGAAGGCCATGATTCACACCCTGCTACTATACCAGTCTTCATTACATATCAGAAGGGCATGAGGCAGTTATTTGCATCAACAAAGTGAGTGTTATCTCCACCCGGGGTGGAAGGGGCCTCGCTTCTGACATCAGCATCATAGATACAAGACAAAGGCAAAAGGCCAATGCAGGGCGAGGGGCCTTCAAGTGAGTGAGAGACTGACTTCATTCTCGTTCAGGATGATGTTATAGATATGAGCTCACAAAATGCACATCTTAGAGAGATCATCCAAGAGCAGCAAACAATGATCACAACCTTGTCCCTTGACTTGGAGAGAGCTAAGTGGACTATGAAATACTTGGAGCAGAGTAACAAATAGCTCGAAGATCAGAAAGCAATCATGGAGTTGTAAAACATCCGTGAGAATTGCCAAGCTACTCAAAGGAGAAGGATTGAGCTTACTTCATTGGAGCAACAGATTAACGATGAACGAGAGTCTTGGCTCGAGAGAATCAACATCCACCTGGAGAGATTGCTGGAAAAGGCTGATAGGGACAAAGCATTGTTGAGACACATGGCTTTCCATTACAAGGCGTGAAATATGAGTTCCAAGGCACGAATAAGAAATCTAAAGGCAAAATTGAAGAAGGCAATAAAGAAGCAAAAGAGGCAAAAGGAGCATGATCACCTTCAGATATTGGTCGAAGCCTCTTTAGCCCAGGATGACACTTGATAGAGAAGGTACAGCCCAAATTTCAAGAAATTTGGAGCAATTTTTTCATTTTTGAAAATTTTTGCAC
>APFE031498648.1:124584-149227 GCA_000404065.3 Pinus taeda
AGGCTGAGCGTGGTTTGATGTGGACCTAGAAGCTTACCTTTTCAGCCTAAGGTAAATCTAGGCTCTAACATAGTGGCGACTCAACTCGGGAATAATTTGATTGTTTGTTAGTATTCTTCGTTTTGAAACTACAGACAAAGTCTGAAGATTAGCCAGGTAGCCTTCAAAACACTTTTTCTTTGGATTAGTGCAAGTAGATAAATGCTACTTCAGTCAATCTCCAGTCTAGTCTCGTTAACGGAAAATCTAACCTGCAAACACCCCAGTGTATGTGATGATTCTAAGTTGTGGATGATAAGCTTACAAATTCATAGGTTGAGAAAGTTGTTTATGTTCCTTTGATCTTTTGAAAAAAGCCCACTGGCTTCAAGGAGATATACTAGAGCTAATCCAGATCCAAATCCTCCCCCTGTCTACGAAAATCCCAATTTGATTCCAAGACTTCTCTGTCAAGAGCATTCTAAAACTCCCGTGTTCAAATCCTGTTCATGCCTTGAAATTTTTAAATATCTTGAAGAACTTGATTTTGATGCACGTTTTGAGTTATCTTTGTTTGAAACCAAATCCGAAAGTGTGGTTGGTTCTACAGTCCCGAATCCAGACTTTGCTACAGCTCTTGAAGTTGAAAAATCCAACAAAGCCATTGAGAATTGTATTTTAAGATAGCTCCAGACAGAAATTGAGGCTTAAAATATCGTTGATTTCCTAGAAACTGCATCTGCCACCCTTGGATCTTCCGTCACAACATTCAACTCAAAGAGTCCCACCAAACTGCCATTCATTCCCACTATCCCTGTGCAGCCTATTATCACATATCAAAAGTCTGCAGTAAATTCACCTCCATCTACTCCTTTTACATCCAAAATCATGTCTCCTTCACACACCCCTCCTCATACACTTCACACATTAGCTGCACCTACTCCCCCAACATCTCCAAGGCCGATTGTAAATCCACCAAGAGTGATGGCTACTCGTTTTTATCCTCTTGCGCTACCTCAAGTTTTGGATGACATGCCCGCAGATTATCAGTGTAAGATTCCATTGTTCGATGGCACTCCTCAATGTGGTCCGGCTTAATAGCATGTGGATAGAATGTCAGATTTCTTTCAGCGGTATGAAATTGATGAAGAAAATGTAACAATGAGATTCGTTGTGCAAAATTTGGGCAGTGAGGTAAGAACATGGTTCAGAGCTTTGGCAGCTAGAAGTATTCCTACATTAGATGAGCTTCAAAGACACTTTTTGGATCATTGGGAGGCTAAGAAAGATCCTCTTCAAATCACTTCTGAATAGACCAAGATCAAGCGGAATGTTGGTGAGTCCGTGCAAGACTATTATAGTAGATTTAATGCAGTTTATAATGCAATTCCTGATGATTTAAGGCCATCTAGAAAGTCAGCTTCTCTTAAGTTCAAGGATGGTTTTCATCCTGATATGGCGTATCAATTGTGAGACAGAGATCCGACTACCTTAGAAGAGATGCAGAAAATTGTTGTTAGTGTTGAGGCAGATTTGAATGACAAGAGAGCTAGATTGAAAGCCGAGAAGAAAGTTTCAATAAAGGAAGAAGCTTCTACATCAGATCAAGTACTCCGCAAGGTAGAAAAGGTGATTGAAAGATTAAAACTTGATAAGCATGAACCATAGATTCGAAATCCCAATTTCTGTGGCCAGCAACAGCCACAATTCAGGATCAAACAACGTGAGCAATGAGTACAAGAACTGGAACCACAACAACAGCAAGTAAAGACACCTCTTTAGCAGAATTTTGTTGGTCCTGAATCTGATGATGAAGACAATGTAATAGGAAAAGAAAATCACTTCTTTACTCTTGATGATACGCCCACCTTTATCACTGAAGATGATGAGTATGTATAAAATTCAGTTGTTCAGAAGGATGAGGATTTTATCTTGGTGAATGACACCACTCTTGAAGAAGAGTCGGATGAGTATTAGAGAGGTTATATAAATGCTTTGTCTGCCCAGCAGCGTCAGTGTTCACATAGAAACAGAAATGTTCCCATCAATCCAATCCAGAAGAGAAAGGAAGCTCCAACATCCAAGAATGAGTCACCTAATGCATAAAGGAAAGGAAAAGAGGTAGTTGATCCTACTAGCAACAAATCACCATCAGTAGAAAAATCAAATCAGCCAGTTGTACCAAAGGATAAAGCTGAAAGAAAAGATGTTCCAACCAAAGAGGTAGAAAAGATCTCAACTTTTAGTTTAGAAAATGAATTTCTAAATTGAAAGTTTCCATTCCCTTGACCGAACTAATGAGGAACAACGATTATAGAGGTCAAGTCTCTAAATATTTGAATTTTGATCTAATGTTTGATATGGTGAGTGTGGAAGATGATCAACTCGAATTGATGTTTGGACCAGCATTGAATGGTGAGTCTCCAGACAGTGATGTGTCGCCTTTTTATATCAATTTAAGATTGCATGAGTTTGTGTTGCATAATGCCATGTTTGATTTTGGTGCTTCTCACAATCTTATGCCGAAAGCTATTATGGAGAAGTTGGGTTTTGACATCACCAGGAGATACCACGATCTCTTTTCATTTGATTGTAGCAGAGAGAGATGTATTGGGCTTATCAAAGACTTGGTTGTAAGTTTCGATCAGATCCCCACAAAGAATGTTTTGATGGATGTTGTTGCGGTACACATTCCTCCTACATTTGGTATGCTTCTTTCCAGGTGTTGGGGAGCGAAATTGAAAGGGGAATTACAACTATATTTCTCCTATGCAACGATTCCTGTGTTTGGCCAAATGAGAAAATTGTTTCGGGAACAAAAAATGAAATACATGATTACAAGTAAGGAGAAACCAATTAACCATCTGATCAATTATGTACATACAGATCTAGAGTCTTTTGTTTTGTATTCAGATAGTTTCAATGATATTGATAGTCAATTAGTTGTAGCAGATGATCTGCCAGAGATAGAAGATAATTTCAAAGAGGTTTTTAATAAAGAAGTACAAAAGCAACAGAATATCGTTGAGAAATCAGCTGAAGATAATGGACAGCAAGCAGGAAAAACAGAGCCAACAGCATTTCAGCACTTAGAAGAAGATGAAGAGGGCCTGTGGACCATGGATTTTGATGGTGCAGTGGGAAATGATGGTGCTGGAATTGGTATTTTGGTACGCATTCCTCTCTCCGTTCAGAACAAAGTGCCTAGTAATGTGTGGGTATGTTCTTACAAGTTAGCTTTTGATTGTTCGAACAATGAGGCTGAGTACGAGGCTTTCATTGCTAGTCTAAAAATTATAATAAAGCTAAATGCTAAGAGGATTACAGTATATGGCGACTTTGAATTGGTGATTGAGCAAGTTAAAGGCGAGTATCAAGCAAAACATCCTCGGATGTGAGCTTACCAAAATGTTGTCCTAGACATCCTGAAATTGTTTTCAGATTATACCTTGACGTGTGTGCCTCGTATTCAAAACGACATTGCTAATGCACTTGATAAGGCAGCAAGTAGTTTGAAGATTCCAATGAAATCTAGTAATAAATTTGAAATCCATGTCAAGCATCGTCCGACTATCCTGGACAATCAGAGATAATGGGAGGTTTTCCAAGACGATGAGGAGATTGATGATTTTCTGCAAAACAAAGGTAAGTTCAAAGATACTTCAATTGATGTAGAACATGATGATGGTGAAGATGATGTGCAGATCAATCGAATGGAAGTGTTGCAGCTAAAGGATAACATAATTCCTAAAGTCTTGATACCTTTAGAAGAACTGTTTGATCAAGATTACGTGGTCCGCAAACCAACATTGAAGCCAATATAAAAGGGTGTTGAAGAGGTCAATATCGGAACAGTTGCAAATCCAAAAATGGTAAAACTGTCTAAAGCATTGCCACACAAGTTGAAAGCCAGATATATCAGTTTTTTGTCATCTTTTGTTTATGTGCTTGCTTGGGATTATTCTGACTTGAAGACATATGATACCAATATAATTCAACACACTATTTGCATTAAGCCCAATCATAAGCCTTATAGACAGAAGTTGAGAAAGCTAAATCCAAAACTACTGCCATAAATTGAGAAGGAGATAAATAGGTTGTACAAATCAAGAATCATTGTTCCCATCTGATTTTCTGACTGGATCTCTAATTTTGTGCCCGCACGAAAGAAGATAGGTGAGATTCGCTTGTGCATTGATTTTAGGAATCTCAATAAATTTTCATTGAAGGATAATTATCCATTGCCCAAAATGGATCATATACTTCAGCGAGTAGTTGGAGCATCTCGAATGTCACTACTCGATGGTTATTCTGGATATAACGAAATTTTGGTCCATGAAGATGACCCGGATAAAACAACGTTCACCACCCTGTGGGGAACTTTCCATTACGCTAAAATTCCTTTCAGTTTGAAGAACGCGGGTGCCACATTTCAGTGGGCAATGGTCTTGGCTTTCACAAATGAGAAGGATGTCTTTTTGGTTGTGTACATTGATGATCTGACCGTTTTTTCCAAATCAGATTAAGAACACATGTATCATTTGAAAATTGTCTTTCAAAAGTGCAGAAAATATGGTGTGTCGCTCAACCCAAAGAAAAGCTTGTTTGCAATGGATGAGGGCAAACTACTTGGGCACATTATCTCAAAAGATGGCATTCATATTGATCCAACATGTGTAGAAGCAATTCAGTAAATTGATCTTCCTCGGAACAAGAAGGAGATTCAGTCTTTTAATGGTAAGATGAATTTTTTACGCCGATTTGCTCCTAATCTTGTTGAACACCTAAGGGAGATTACAAACATGCTTAAGAAGGATAGCCAAGTGAAGTGGACGGAAGAGGCTGTAAAATATTTCCACTTAGTCAAATTAGCGCTTTCCTCAGCTCCGGTTCTAATCAGCCCGAACTACACTCAGGATTTTATATTGTTTTCTTTTGCTTCGAAGCATACAATGGCAATTGTATTAATGCAGAAAAGAGATGAGTACGAAAGACAAATTTCTTTTTTCAGCCGAAATATAAGAGATGCAGCCTTGAAGTACAACATCATTGAAAAGCAGGCCCTTGCACTTGTCAAAGAATTGAAAGAGTTTCGGGTATATATTTTTCATTCTTATACTTTGGCTTATGTTCCTAATGCTGTTGTCAAGGATGTTTTAGTGCAGACCGATCCGGAAGGAAGATGAGGCAAGTATATTGCAGCTTTGTTGGAGTACGATGTGGAGATAAAGCCCACCAAGATTGTTAAAGGACAAGGATTGGAAAAGTTAATGGTTGAATCAAACTTGCACGCCTTAGATATAAATTTGATCGCTGCTATGTCCGATGAAAATGAGGAAGGTTCATCAATTCAGGTATCCGAAATGTTTGTTCTTTCCTCGTGGTATTCAGATATCATATATGTGCTGCAGAATTTGTCACCACCACCCATATGACTAGAAACAAAAGTAGAACTCTCAAATTAAAGGCTGCTAAATTTTGCATTCTAAATTATGCACTTCATTGGAAAGATCCTGGTGGCGTTCTGTTGAATTGTTTGGTGGAAGAAGAAGCACATCAGGTCATGGAAGATTTCCACAAAGGAGAATGTGGCGGTCACCTTTTTCTGAAAACAATGACGAATAAAATTCTAAGAGTCGGATACTATTGGCCGACATTGTTTGCATATGTATATAAGGTTGTCAAGAGCTGTCATAAATGTTAGATTTTTGAAGGAAGGCAGAAATTACAGCCTTTGCCGCTTAAGCCAATTTAGGTGAGTGCCCCTTTTCAACAGTGGGGGTTGGATCTCATTGGTGAAATTCATCCCGCTTCTCCTGGTTAGCATCGATGGATTCTCACGACAAAATATTATTTCACGAAATGGATCGAAGAAATTCCCACCAGACAAGCTATAGATGCAGTAATTATTTCATTCCTTGAGATTAACATCTTGTCTCATTTTGGTTGCCCGAATAAGTTAATCACTGATAACGCAACAACTTTCAAATCAAAGAGGATGATTGAGTTTTGTAACAAGTATAAAATCATTTTGGGCCACTCAACCACCTATCATCCGCAAGGAAATGGTTTGGCAGAGTCTTCTAACAAATCTTTAGTCAACATCATTAAAAAATTGCTAGAAATTAACAAGAAGAGTTGGCATAAGAAGTTCATCAATGCACTTTGGAAAGATTGGGTCAGCCAAAATAAATCCATTGGTATGTCCCCCATTGAGCTTGTTTATGGAGTTGATACAGTGTTTCTTACCTCTCTAGCAGCCCCGGTAGTCAAATTTCTTTAAGAGGCCAGCAGTGAAGAAGATCCTATGCAGTGAAGACTAAATCAAATGGTCCATTTGCAGTAGACACGAGAAGAAGTCTTCCAAAAAACATCCAAGTTGCAGGAGAAGATTAAGAAAATCTATGACATAAAAGTGAAGGCGGAGAAATTCCAATTGGATGAAGTGGTACTAAAATGGGATGCAAGGAATGAGGAAAAGGGTAAGCACGGTAAGTTCGAAAATCTCTGGAAAGGCCCCTTCAAAATTGCTGCATATCATGGTTAGAATGCTTTTCTTCTAAAGGAGATGAATGAGAAAGAATGTCCTGGAGGGCCGATCAATGGTCGGCTGCTCAAGAGGTATTATTTTTGAGTTGTTTCTGCTATCTACATTGTCACTGTATATACCATTTTATTTCAGTTTCATTGCAAGAGTGTGTTGTGATCTTTTCTTAGTCTGGGGTCCGAAGTGAAGGCTATAATTCTAAAGAAAGGTTTTAGTTTTGGGTTTAGTTTGTCGAGTTAGTTTCTCAGTCATTTTGGTTTCATAATTGAGTTGGTTTGAGTCAAGTGTCAGTCAATAATAAGTCAAGAGTCTTGTGTTAAATTGTAAAAATAATGGACTCCATAGTCCAATGGATGAAGGCACTATCTATCTCTCCCAGAGATTTTCCGATCTTGGCACCTCCGAGGAGCTACCATCCCCACTCGAGCCAATGTTAGAGTCAGTCTGTTCAGCCCTCCGCCAGAGATCAAATTCTCTTTATTGAATTTCATTTTTTAGGTGTCTCGCCCAATTCACTTAGTTGCATTCCGCTAGGGGCTATGTAATAATCTGACGGAAGGGTCTTGTGATTCATTACCCCTCATGCCTTGCCCCGCTGGCTCAGGTCTGCTCATCAAAACCAAGTTTTACAATCACTTATAGTCTTGTTTTAGTATTTTGATCAACAAGAGTCATTTCAGTCACTAGGTCTAGGGTTTCACAATTCATGCCTTCAAAATTTCCAATAATGCCAATAGGTCAGAGGGAGGTTCTTAATAAGTTTTCATTTCAAATATTTTCATCATTATATGGATGGATTATGACTATTCTTCAAAACTCTGTTTTGAAGAAAATTCGACATTTCATTTTTTGTAATAATTTCAAAAAAATTTCAGTTGTGGAATTCTTCAGGCGCAGCCCTGGTCTCCCTTGCCAAATTCCATGTCAGCTATCCCGACAAAAAATTGCCAAGAATTACATCATTCAGTCAGAAAATTAAAAAGGAGATTTAGAAAACAAAGTGGTATTAAATTGTGAAAATGTGCCAATGCTAAACATTACAAAAATGGGTTTTCAAGAATCAAAAATCAAATCCATGTCTTTATAAAGATTTTTCCTTGAGGATCAATGTCATTTTCATGCCAAGATAAAAGAGAAAAATTCAAAGGAAATTGGATGAGTAAGTGCGCAATTTGGGTGAAGTTGAATCAAACTGGGTAGGCGCGGCCCATAGAGCAGGTGGCATAGTGCACTGGGAGCAGTCGCACAGTGTAAATTTACAGAGGCGTGGCGCACTAGGATGGCATGGCACATTGGGTATGCGGCACGGCGCATACACCTGAAAGCCCGAAACTGCTCACAATTCCTCTAAATTGCCCATCACTTGCATGGATTTTCCAAGTAGAGCCTTCTTCTTGATGTTTCATCCAATTTTGTGATAAGTGATGGTGGTTTATGGATGATAATGGTTGAACAAACACATCAAACCCTACGTCTAAATTACCTCAAGACAAATTGCTGTTAGGGTTTCAAAATCATTATTTTGCTACCAAACTCACTCCTCCATCCCATTTCTCCCTTCTTTCCATCATTCCCTTCTCCCTTATTCCATCTCTCCCTAATTTCATTCTTCCCTATCCCCAAAAAAATACTAAACCCCTATCCCCTATTCATTCCACATATTTCTAATGTAAAAACCCCAAACCCTACACTATACAAAATTCCCAAAACCTCCTAAACAAATTTGTCCCAAAAGTCCCTAATCCCTTACTATTTTCCCCCTTCCTAACAGTACCTTGTTGCATTTTTCCCCTTGGTGGTAGAATTCAACCACATCACAAAGAACAGTCCAACACAGTTTTATCACCAGCATCTATTTCTCCAAGGCAGTTTGTATAGCAGCAGTTATGTCATTCGGTCATTCATCCGATTATGAAGTGGAGACCCAAAGTGAGTCACCCATGGAGGGACATGCACCCCAACGGCCTCATAAAGGTGGCAGAAATGTTAGAGAAGAACCGACCACCCTTACAGAATTGCAGGCCTGCCCTCTTGCCGTCTCTTGCTTCCAATTTCAGTCATGCTATGAATTTTGTGAGAAGGCTGCTACTGTTCAATTCCATCATGATTTGGCTCGCTTATTTGTATTGCATTTGCATGGTGATCGAGTTACTTTGGCTGGTGTCACTTTCACACTTACAACAGATTCTATCTCATTAGTAACCAGCATAGCTAACATCGGGGAACCATGGAACAAGAGGCAGAAGATTGACCCACAACATTATGAGCCATATATTAAACCCGGTTTCTTGAGGAAGCTAAAGAGAGTGCTCCGTTTCCGATATCTCAAAGATGAGTATGCTCCACTAATGAAATTAATCATGAAGTATTTCAGTTGTGAAGGTCGCTTCTCCCAACTATATGCTTATCACATTAGGTTATTCATGCATTTCACCCAGGTAAGGATGATGAACATTCCTTATTTCATATGCCGGCACATAGAGAGGATGTCCGCCCTTGTGTAGCACAAGACCCCTGAGCAATAATTCAACAGTATTTGCCATTTCACTCTCATCAAGATTTTGGTGGTTCATCAGCTTGGATTATAGGGCATCACTTGGGATGATTTCATCTCTCATGACTTTTTCAAAGTTTCACAGGGACCTTCAGAGGTTGGGCATGAGACTAGTGGACCTTCTCATCCGCAAGAAGGCCATGATCCACACACTGCTACTATACCAGTCTTCATTACATATCAGAAGGGCACAAGGCAGTTATTTGCAGTAGCAAAGTGAGTGTTATCTCCACCCGAGGTGGAAGGGGCCTCGCTTCCGACATCAGCATCACAGGTAAAGGACAGAGGAAAAAGGCCACTGCAGGACAAGGGGCCTTCAGGTGAGCGAGAGACTGACTTCATTCTCGTTCAGGATGATGTTACAGATATGAGCTCATAAAAAGCACATCTTAGAGAGATCATCCAGGAGCAGTAGACAGAGATCACAACCTTGTCCCTTGACTTGGAGAGGGCTAAGTGGACTATGAAATACTTGGAGCAGAGGAACAAACATCTCGAAGATCAGCAAGCAATCATGGAGTTGCAAAACATCCGCGAGAATCGCTAAGCTGCTCAAAGGAAAAGGATTGAGCTTACTTCATTGGAGCAAGAGATTAATGATGATTCGGAGTCTTGGCTCGAGAGAATCAACATCCACCTTGAGAGATTGCTGAAAAAGGCCGATAGGGACAAAGCATTGTTGAGACACATGGGTTTCCATTACAGGGCGCGAAATATGAGTTCCAAGGCACGAATAGGAAATCTAAAGGCAAAATTGAAGAAGGCAATAAAGAAGCAAAAGAGGCAAAAGGAGCATGATCACCTTCAGATATTGGCCGAAGCCTCTTTAGCCCAGCATCACACTTGATAGAGAAGGTAGAACCCAAATTTCAATAATTTGGAGCAATTCTTGCATTTTTGAAAATTTTCACAATGAAAAACAGGTTTTGCCTCCCTATGCGTCGTGCCATGTGGCACTCGCTTTTGCTAGAGGGCTCCAAATTTCAAAAACTTTGTATTTTTGGATTTGGCATGAAAATTCATGACTACTGGTGCATGGCCAAGAAGTTTGGGCAAGTTTTGAGTCCCCAAGTGGTCAAAAACACTCAAAACATGACCTCACTGCCCCTATTTTGACACATAGGAAGCAGTCCTCGGAGACAGAATTTTTGAAGGGGCAAATGGACACCCAATTGAAACATTCCACTTGGGTTGGAAAGTAGAGTAGCAGGGGTTTCCAAGAAGCTATTTTGGGCTCAATTTTGACTTTGGGAAGTGCCTCAAATTCAGCTCCAAAGTGGCGCCATGCATAGAGAATTAGGCCTGGCGCATAGAGGATTTTTGCCAAATTTTTCACCTTTTAGCTCAGAAATTTGGCTAGTTTTGACTAGTTTTGCTTTTTGATGTAATTATTGACCTATATTGATGTAACTTGATGACTATGATGTAATTTTTGCACCTATTCACTTGTTCTAGAGGATTCATTCATTAAAAAGTGAAAATTTAATGAATGAATCAGTTTCCTACCTTATAGAGGCAAGTTGTTTGACAGCCTAGATTTCAGTGTTTTATTTAGAATTGGTTGAAACGGCTTCTAGAATGATGAGCTCAAACCCTAGAGGCAAGGAAATGGGTTGGGCTAGTCTATATAATGTATTTTCTGAGTCATTGTCAAGGTTGGACACTTCGAATTTCTTGGCACATCATTATACATTCTATCTCTGCATTTTTGGCAAAGGAAAGACTAGGGTTTTGCAGCACTTGTTGGGATCCATGTGGCTCTGTGTTTTGATGGTGTTATTCTCTATGTACTTGTAAGTTCATTGATGGTTAACTGTATCATTTTCCCTTCTTTTTCTTCTGAAATTAAACAAATGAGTGATTAAAGTAGAATTCACTGGACTATTGTGCTCTGCTTTGAACTTTTGTTTAATTTTCAATGTTTTCATCTGTTTGAGGAGGACTCTCAATACTCTCTTGCCCTCCTTGTCCCCTCACTAGTCTGATCCATCCATTTATTCATTTTAAAGCATCAAAACAATTGCCTTCCTTGCCTCAATCAGAACTCTGCAAAAACTGTGTCTTATCCCCGGACCCATATTTTCCTCTCCATCTTCCAACTCAAAACCCCCAAAAACTCAATTCAATCCTTGTACCACACACCTAGCCTAAGATCAGTTGTAAAATTGGTCATTTGAAGCCCTATCTGATTATCTTTTGCTAAGATTGATCCGGAGAGAGCCCTCTCTTGTCCTCGTAGGGCTAGCTACGAGGTTGACCGTGGTTTGATGTGGACCTAGAAGCTTATCTTTTCAGCCTGAGGTAAATCTAGGCTCTAACAGCGTCCATTTTAATCTATTGAATCAATTTCATCATTCAATCCATACTTACCAAATTGATTGTACCAACCAAAAAAATTTGAAAATTCGAGTATTCGAGTATTCAGTTCAGTTCGTGGTTTAATACAGTAGTTTGCAAGTCGATATGGATATGCAAGGATTCACGTGGCTACCGCAGATCCATGAGATGGTATGGTAGGGTATATTATATGTTTCGACCGATGAAAATATGGTATGATATATGTTGCGGTAATGTTATTTGAATATTTGAATTTTTATGCGATAGGAAATATGAAATTTCATTTTTATGAGAAAGTAAATTTTACTTATTTTTATTAATGGCGTTAATTATTCGTCATAATTTATGAATTATAATATGAGTAAATTTCTTTTATTAGAAATTTGGTTAAGTATTAAGTTATAGTATTAACTAATTGGTTTAATCATACTAACCAATAATTAGTAATTATAGAAATATATATATTTTTTTGTTAATTGTTACAAAATATAATTTAAGTTAATAAATGAGTAATAGTAATTAAGGATATAAATATATATTTTAAGAGAATGTTCATTGTCACTTAATATATAACCATATTCTAAACATAAATTTGGTTGTTAATTTGGAATCTATATGGTATACTGCAATGTTGAATTTGTACAAAGATAACTTTATATTGGGTATCAATTCATATATAGTATAGTTGGATATATAAATGAATACATAATTTTTATAATCTGCTATTCTAATGTAAAACTCTGTACTTTGTTCCAAGATGTGATTTTATTTACATTTGTTATTGACAACAATTTTGAAAAGGCTTTTGAGGTTCTCAACATTATAATATTCCATTCTATTTTTTTTAATATTGAAAATAAAACAATATATAAGATGTACACTCCCTAATTTTATCATATTAAATTTTAAATAATCATTTTTTTTCCCAAATTCGAATTTGGTAACTATGGTTCAAACTATATAAAAACAAAATTGAACCAAGTTCCAACCAAATAATGAGAATGACCAGAATGCAATAAGGGATAAATAGAAGGTAGGAAAAAACAAGGTCAAATTTTGTCTACAAATTATAGTTTTGGTGTAATAGAAATCCTGATTCCAACCATTTATTGAATAAATTTCATCATTTAAACCATACGAAAACAAAATTTAATCAAATTCCAACAAAATAATGAGAATGACTAAATGCAATAAGGGATGACTAGAAGGTAGGAAAGAACAAGGTCAAATTTTGTTCGCAAATCTATCATTTTCATATTACAAATAATAGAATCCATTATCCTCCATTATATTAATTGTATAAAACTTTAATAGAAGCCCAAATGGTATTATGTAATATAGCGATGCCCTGAACTATTATTTTCGAATTCAATTTTTTATTTATCCTGTATATCAATTCTTTATTATAATAAAGGGTGCTTCGCAACTCTCTCAAATCAAGTTTACTGTGGCCACGAGTTTCTTCTAAAATAAACGCGATGAGCTTTATTGTCAGAATCCCTCTGCAAAGGGTTTCGACGAGACAAGGAACAAAACTAGTCATTTCCTAGAGTCTGATAGAAGTTTTAAATATGTCACTAACCTCACAAATAACATATCTCCAACTACATTCTAGTTATAATTTCATTGAATCAGGTTAACCAAACTAAATAAACTACTCTTTTAAAAATGGGAAATTTGGATTTGAATTTTTTTGTTGTTTGAGTTACACTCGAAAGACGTACAACAATGAACACAAAAGCCACTATTCGTAAAAAAATGATGGCTTGGAAAACCGCAAGAAATCAGAAACCATAGTGGAGAGTAATATCCGACAGAGAAAATCCATGCATGTATGTATTCACAATTTTGAACAATGTGTTTAGGAATTCCAGAGGATGTATCACAGTATTGAGTAATATGTTCAAGCATTTCATTATCACATACAATAAGCAGCAATCCATGGCATATGTATTAGAGTCATGTTTTAAAAAAATGACAAACAACCAATGTTCCCATTGAAATACCTATTCTTAATAGTCTGCAATACGGAGTTGAATGAGCAATACACAACCAGATGAACGTTAATGTCCAGAAGTTTACATTTTTTTTGTCCTACCAATGCAATCGATATGGATTAATCTCCGAAAGGACCATGAAATCATAATGAATTTCGTAACGTGGATACCTTGGGTAAGGGAGAGACCACCCTGTTTGTCGATTCAAATTTATTATTTAAATATTTAATAAGCTCTTTGTAACGTGCAGGATGTAACTGAGTGAGAGAAATCACAGGTATGGAAAGCTTCGATGATGAATACTCCGCTCACATGAAATTGTTCATTCGTTTAAAAAGAAAAATAAAAAATTATCAAACCCACATCCACAAGTTGAAATAGTTATGCCTATCGGCGTAATAATCCAATGAAAGATGGTTTTCTTAGCATACCTAATTTAATTGGCTATTACTTCATCCAACAATCATCACATCAACTAGCCCATTTGTGCCATGCAAAGGGCGATTGTGGGAGCTAGATCTCGCCAGAGGATGTGATGCACATAAATTTAATGCAATTGGTTATCTAAGTGATTATTTGTCTTTGGATTTTAGAGTCGCCCGAAGGTATGAATTTAGAGACTCATTGTTAGCGAATTCGTTCTGCAAATTGTGGTTGAGTTGTTTTCTTTGTGTACTCCACTTTCGCTTGGAATGTCTATGCTAGCTGTTTAGGGAAGAAGAAGAGGGTGGAGTGTGATCCCTCTAGGCTCTCTACTGGTTCTCAATAATGGAAAACACTATGTTTGCATCGTATTAATTAGTCGAGACCTTTGAAGTTGGCAATTCCCATGCGTCATCAGAGTGCTCATTATGGACAAGGGGCAACGTACTACATCGACGTGCTCATTGTGGACAAGAGGCAGCGTACTACAAAGTACAGATGTGTTTCAGAGCTTAGTATCGGGTTGAATCATCGAGATATATAGGGCGTTTTAGAGCTCAGTATCGGGCTGAATCATTGGCTTTTATTTCTATCACACTCCATGGGGCATTCAACGAGAAATATGGGATATGGAGGAGAAGATGGTAGAGGAATGTGATATAGGTAATATGCATAACCAATTAATATTTGTATGAAAGATTTATATTGGAAAATGAATTTTTTTTGGGCAAAGATATTGTTGGAGCATCATAATGCAACCTATCAAAGTTGGTTCAACTAAACAAATTCCGCTCAAAAGGACTAGCAACCCATAGATATGGAACCATCTTTCTTTATAACTCTCATGTTTGTTCTTTTGATTTCACTGTTTTTTTGTTTTTTTATTTCTTAATTTCAAATAGATGCATACAAATTATCAAGTGGCTATTAGCAAAAGTTAATACATTTTCATTAATTTCGTTTTCTAAATAATATACCAGAATATGTATAAATTATTTATATCAACAACTATTTTGATACATTGATAAAAAATTTACTTAAATTATAATTAAAAAATTAATAAAATAAAAATTATTATAATTTATTTAGAAATTATATTTTAGGTCTAATTTGTACATATTCTAAGAAAATTGATGATTGAATGATAACATTCATCTTTACAAATTATAAATTATATCAAATTTGGGTATATTCAAATAATGATGATTAAATGATAGTACAAATTAATTGATTTAGAATCTTCGTGAATGTTTTCGAATTCCATGGATATTCATGTAATGTATACTATGTTAGCTGTGTTTTCGGGGTTAGGTAGTCTCCGTGAGTCAGTACTCTGACATGGAAATAACTCACTTATTAACTTAAATATTATATGTTCTAATAATAAATAATAATAATTTAATAAATATATAAATTAATGAATAATATTAAAAGAAATTGAAGTTGTAAAAATATATAGTTAAAAAATTGATGATATTAATATTACAAATATTTTTAAATTTATTTAAAAAATTAAATAAATATGTATTGGTAATGTGCAAAGGAGCATTAAAACATATTTATAAAATTATTTTAAGACAATATTTTTATTTATTTATTTTTGTTTTTTTATAAGTTGAAAATTTTGTATTAATTAAAGAAGTTGAAATATATAGATAGACTTACATAAGTAGAAGGAATTTCGTGGAAGATCTCTATATACAGTTTGAACTAAATACATACATATATATATATATATTTGAGATTTATAAAGTTTGCGGTGTTGGACATACATATTTTCATATTAGACATCACTGAAAACAAAAATATTTATTATAGTATTTGTTATGAAATTTTTAAATGTTAAAAGTACGATAATTTATTTGTAAAATATTGAATAAACAATATAGTAAAAGATGTATTTCAAGATAAATATGAAAAATTTAAACAAAGAATAATACTTGCATCAAAATTATGTAATATAGTTTTTCTAAAAATTTTAGGTTTTTTTTTTTGTAAAAATATATATTGCAAACAATGAGAATAGATTCTTCGGGTCTAGTGGGGTATTGCACATTTTCCTTAGGAGCATAACTTTAGTTTTTCAATGGAGTTTTATATAACATATTTTTCAAGGCATCAAAGAACTGCTAAGAACTTAAAATTCCCAATGGTTTTTAATAAAAGTAGTAATGTTTTATACATCTAACCGTTATTGGAAGTGGCTGAGATTATCTATATTCAAAGAAGTCACAGTGAACAAATAATTGAAGGACAAATCCATATTTTCAGAAACTTAAGGAATATTATTGTTCATGGGCCTATTTCGAGTATAACATTCATTACACAATAAAATGATTTTTATTTTTTTTTTGAAAGAGACATATGAAAAGCATATGTTTCCCCATGGTTGTGATAAAAATATAATAGAGTCATTGTTTTTGGATTAAGGGGGGAATACCCTCGAAAAAATATTATTTTAGTTAATATTTTAAGGTTTTAACCCTAAGTTTTTCAACCCGTGGTTTTGTAATTTTGATTAAATAATTAGGTTTTCAATATAATCCAAGTTACATGATTAGATTTTTGGATGCCATATAATCCTATATATTGTATTATAAATGGTGAGACCTAAAATTTTATTGTTTTTCACGATTGATGGTTGCATTGGTAAATTTCTAAGTATTGTGTGTGAATGTTATTGTTTTTTTTGTTTTATTAGAAGTCCAAGCCAACAGGCTTGATTGGGCCCAATCCCCTTAACACAATTCATCAACTTCCTTTGTTATCTAGGTCATTACAAAATATGGTGCATTTCCAAAGAGCACAACTATAAATGGGCTAGATTCCTAGACTCTTGGATACATCCGCTAGATGACATCTTGTTTGAATCTACTCCAAGTGGGCCCCATAATAGATTTCACCCTTTCTCACATTCCCTGCAGAATATCCTCATTGATTAAAACCGAGTGCATTCCATCAGATGAAAAAGTGTAACCTCACCATATTCTTGGACTCTCGAAATATATGTTAGGTACTAAATACATCCTTCTTGGATACATTGTCAATGAATGATAAGGGATTTGGTTCTAGATACAACTATGGATTCCTATAGTAATTAAACTTAGAAAGTTTGAGTATTTCAAGGGCTTATCCAAAACTTTTCCTTGAAGTGTAATGCTACTTAGAACACAAATCCTATGAGAATGAGACCTTCATTCCGACACCACCATTTTAGAGATTTCAATGGAAAAAATGCACTCAAAGAACCTATTGGCATGCCCACTAATAGGCACTAAAACTAAGCATGCTATGGCCAAAATTGCACTATAAATTAACATAGAATAGCATCAAATCCTTCCATAGATTGGATCCCAAGAATTCTACTAGACCCACTGATACATCATACTTTATGATATTAATAGTTCCTTTCTAGAGAAGACAATCAATGGCCCCAATGCTATTCACATACTATAAATATTTTTATTGAGCACATCCAGAATCCATACATGACCATGTAAATAGATTTGCAAATTAGGAAACTAACAATAATCACAAGAATTTGTGAGCACCTATAAACCATGAGAGCATCAACATAAAATTTTCATTGTAACATAGCCAAAAATAACCCATTCCTCTATCAACAATGCTTCTACATACATTTTTATAATGCATAACAACATCTTTCATTATTTATAGTGCAACACAAGAAAATAAACTTATTTGATTAGTTTGAATGACTGGAAAATAAGAGAGGGACTTCAACTCTCCACCCAACTACAAGCCAACACATTGTAATATTTATTGTTCTACCACACCCTAGCTGAATTTACTTTCTGAGGAGTAAAGTGTTAAGGGGAGTTCACACCAATTCCAATCATTGCAATCACACAAGAATCCATAGCTCACAATGACTCCACCCACTTATAGGGAATCCAGAGCCTACAATGTCTGCACTTGCTAATTTCTATAGAAAACCATATCCCCTATGTCTCCATCTCCTCAATAGGGATATAAATCACACAAAACATCCATTTGCAAACCCTTGCAGATATCCAAATTCATGGAGTCTCCACTTTACCAAACATTAATCAAAACAACATAATTTTCCACTTGCTAACCCACATATATATGTAAAAAAAAGTGTCTCCACCTATATAATTTTCTCTCACACTCATGCTTCTCATTGAGTTTCTTCCTTTTGCAAGTTCAATTCATAAATCTTGTATTCCAATTCGACATTCTCCCTATGAATGAACTTCCCTTTTCTACTTGAACCTATGTCATTATGTGCATGATTCCTTCTCTTTTTGAGAGTACACCAACCCTTTTTTTTCTTTTCTTTTGTTCCATTTTTTTGCATCCACTACTATGTGTAGTTTGTATGCCTTCGCCCACATACCTTGCATATTCCCCGCCTTACATGTGGATTTCTACAACATGTCTTGTGAGATCAGAAGGTTGCGTGGGATTTTGTTCTTTATTGTCAGCTACCCATACACCCTCCAATGCTTACATAAGAAATAACATCAATTCATTAGACGGATAGGCGATAAAATAAATGTCATGGCTTGGGTTTACAACCAACTCCTCATTAGATCACTAAATCCATGTCCACTCCTCATCCAGTCATTAATTGTAGTTTTTCTACATTATTCAATAAATGTACAATTCATAATGGAAATAACAACCTCGATAGCATAATGGGCTATCAAAAACAAATTATGTTGGTGTGTATATCTTATATTTTCTTTTATGTTCGGGAGAGGAAATGATGTCTATTTACCTTGTATATAGAAGTGGGTTGACATTACTATAAAGAATGGGATGAAATATTTTCTTCCTCTTTTTTCTTTTTAAGATTAAGTATACGTAGCCATTAGTTGTTGTTATTAAGTGAGGACATAAAGTTTATGTGTTGAGGTAGATGTTTTATAGTTCTAGTGAGAGATAGATGTTGTTGTGTAATAATACATAAAGTGTTTATATATATATATATATATATATATATAAACATGAATTCATAAAAAATATAAAAATCATCATAGATTAACTCAGAATGATCACAACTTTTCTAGACATTAAGCAGAATCACATTGCTTTATCTTTAATATAAATTAGGATTAATGCACTACAGTAGAACTGATATGATAGAAATATTAACCTGAAAAATCTATTTTAATTATTTTGTTTTGATATATGTCTTTTGTTTTGATTTTACATATTCCAATTTTATATTTTTCGAAATATAATTAATTAAATATCAATAAATTATTATAATAAATAATAAAATATTTTATATATTATTTTCCTTTTTATATCATTTGTGATTTATATTATATATCTTCATATTTATTTAAATATTACTAAAAACAATATAATTATAAATCTAAATTCCGAACATACATATATATAATTATCATAAAAATGTAAATTAAATAATAAATTATTTTAATTTAGATTATATATATATATAATCCAACATTAATCCATTTAACTTCACTAAAGAAATCAAATCACTTGAAAATAAAACGTTTTTTAGGTGCAAAAAAAGAAAGGATTTGCACTTACAAAGACTTTGATCTCTTTAGAAACCTAGTAGATTGAGAATTATTGTTGGTTTTGAGAAACATTAATAAAATATTTTAACCACGATGACTTTTTTATTTTTACCACCTTTCCATAGCCAGGGAGTCAAATCCAAGCCTATATAATATATACATAATTTTTAACATCTACCGAAATCATCCCATAATTTCTTGTTACAATAAAAAGGTAACCATTGATTCTACTTATAGAAGGAAAGCATCTCACTGTTAGCTCAAACTCTATTCGTTTTTTCTGTTACAACATTTTAATGTCTCTTCATTCTTGAGTCGCTCAAAACCCAAAACTAAGGTTGGATATTGTATATACGCTATTCTCACCCACTCCTTAGTGCTCAAATTATTTTCAACACTCTCTTCTTGGGTTCAAGGTCATGGCTATGCTTAATGGTAATTATTGTTACAATTTTTTTTATTTAATATAGTGCATATATAGTGAATAGGGTGACCTTATATTAATTATGTCATTGTACACCATATATCATTGTAATGGCCTTATATTAACTATGATGTCGAACACAATATTGTTACTTTCTTTCCATCTTTGAGTTGTTTATATACATATATGAAATGTAATAAATGGTATAACATTGAAAGTGCCCTCATGGAACTTTGGCCCTTAAGTGGAGCTTACACGGTGTTCAGTCCATGCAATGGATCCAAGTTGTAAGAGTTTGCGTGTCGGACCACGTCCAACCATGTGATATTTCCCTATCAACAATGGTGACTGACTTGAATTAAGCAATGGAACGGACGAGACTTGATACTATTAGGCTCACACTTTACCCTATGCCCCTCCACCACATTGTGCCATTTGCACTTTGGCTTTTTTTGAGAGTAGAGCTCTACAAGAATGACGGAAAACCTGGAAAATAGAAGGTATAGTCATGGATGTACAAGGTTGTCTCAATGGGTTGATTTTCTTTGAAGGCATTTTTCCAAGGACAATGTTTATGTCTGTCGATAGACGCAGGGATTTTCAATCCAAGATAAAAACTAACCCTATCCTAACGTATAAATATTTTTTTGCTTACATGATTTGCATGCGGAGAATTTCTAATTCTCATTGTATAAATTTCCTGCAGAGAAAAATGTAATCTTCTTTCAAATATTTAGTTGTGACATCCAAAACCTTTTACAACATTTTGGCCTCACCCTTCTTTCCCATGGCTTCTTGGCATGTAATTTTCTTGGCCAGCAACTCTGACTTAGAAACCAAATTCTATTTCCCCTACAAGTAGGGTGTTTTCTCTCTAATTTAATACGTTGGTTGAGTGTAAACCCTGTTCTTATTTTCATAGCAACGCAGGGAATTTTCGCTTACCCTTCTGCAAGGTAAGGCATTAGTTTGAACCATAATTTCATTTATAATTATTCTAGTATATATTTCTTCATGACCCAAACTATAACAAAAGGTTTGTGTGCTTACAAGTTATCCCTCGATCCTAATTTAGACTTTCACGTGAAAAGCATGTTTAGGGTTTATTTTCTTACAAAGTTGCTCCTTTCCATCTTACCTCTTCTAGGTACTCATCTTTCTTGGTGCCTGTCGTAGGTATCAAAGCCATTATGTGTCCCTCTATCTAGTCCCCTTATTTGTGTCAATTTTATAAGGGTTTATAAAATGAAATGCCTCACCAAGCCAAGGGGTTTTTCTTATTTAATTTCGGTAGCTTCCTTGAGGTTTCCATTTGGGTGTAGGGAAGAGAACCCGACTTATGTAGCTAAATTAATTATAAACTTTCGAATATGGGTTGATAACAAAATTATCTCATGTATTTGAAGTTTGGTTACGGCCTAGACTTGTATAGTTGCGTCTTCTGACTTCTTTTTGCAAAAAATGACTATACATTACTTACTTATTTTACTCTATTGGAAATGTTATTATCTTAAAAACTAGGAGTTTATGGAAATGTTAGATATTTATTTTCTTTGTTTATACATGTTAAATGATTTTCTAGAAAAATCTTGAAACATGCATAACAATTTAGTTATGCCATTTTCTTCCATGTAAAATAATTACACTCTTCTTATGCATACATTGTTGTGGAGATAGCATGGCTACTATTTTAGTGTAGAAGCAATTGTTTTTGTTCAGAAGGCATAGTAGGCTCCTATCATGGATTTCTACCTAAGGTCTTCTTTAGAAGCTTCATATTATTATTGTCAAGGACATCATATTCTTATCAGGTCAATGAGATTTTACCTTACTCATCTACCACCTATAATATGCTAACCTTGGCACCATCTCTATTCTTATTCAACTATATACTTTTTGTTTTGTAATATTTATTTTTTTCTACAAACTAGAGATGCATATAAGTTCATAAAGAAGTGAGATGTTAACCATTTAGGGTTTTCTATTCAAATGAATTTATTTATTGTTCTTCTTAGACATCTAATTAAGCCAACTTTCTTGGACTTTCCTATCTTTATGACCACCACTAACTTACTCTCTTTGTATAGTAGAAATAAGTGTTGGGCTCCTAGTTTGGGTTCCCTCACTTGACTTCTATAATAAGATGAATATTAGACCTTAAATTCCTAGATCTTCTATTCTCAACTTCTAGTTCTCCTGTAGTGGATCTAACACAAAAACATGTGTTCATTTTCACCAAAGTCATTAGTAAAAATTAGCCATTCGACCCCTTTAATACACACAGTGTAACATATATTCATAACAAGATATTACCTTATACGTTCACATTTATGAACATCAAAAACACATATATTTAACACATATTTTAGAATATTTGAATATTCTTTTCTATAATTCTTTGAAATATATTAGAGGCTTCCACGCTCCTCCCAACTGTTGAACTAAAGTTCCAGTAGTGCCCTCCAAGTTGTAGGACCTTCTTGTAAAATAAAAATTCATTAATTATTTCATAACTTACACCTCCTTAACCCAAGCGACGTCATGCTACTTATGCATTCAAGTCTAGTCATTCTCTCTCACTTCCACTTTTATTTTTGTTTAAACTACCTTTATTGTCTACACCTCTTTTAGCATACAATTCCCACCCATGGAATTTATCTATAGTCATATATTAAATTGGTGGTTTTCTTATCCAACAATAATCTTTGTGGCTAGATTTTCAAATATTTTCTTTCTATTGTGTCTCTTTCATGTCCCTACTTATATCATAATTGACTCCAAGAGTATTCCTAGAAGTTAGGAGTCTAATCTCTCACACTGTAGACGATGATGTATTTCCAAAAATAATAATAATTAAAACAATGTATTTTTATTAACAAAATAAATATTTTCCATTTTCATAAATTATTTACTTTTTACTATTTTGCTTCTCAACTACACGTCCAATTTAAAATCATAAAATCCATTTAAATTTATCATAAAATTCATTTAAATTTTGATATAACAGGGGTATTACATCTCCTCTCCCCTTAAAATGGAACATTGTTCTTCGTGTTTTAACACTTTCATTTTCCTTGGAACAACATATGAAATTTTTTTTTCTCATTTCATGCTCCATCTGCCAAGTGACTTCCTCAAGCTGAAAGTGCCTCCATTGCACTTTAACCTAGGTGATAGCTCAATTTCAAAGCATAGTTTCTCTTTGGTACAAAATTTGTAGAGGGTCGACTATGAAATTCACCCCCATTTCAACTTGTACATCATTTCAATCAATAATATGATTAGAATCATGAATATACTTTTTCAAAAGAGACATGTGAAATACATTATGAGCCCCAATATGGGCTAGCATTCCTAGTTGGTATGCCACTAGCCCTACCCTGACTAGTATTTCTAACAACCCATAGAATCAAGGGGCTAGTTTAGAACATCTTCCCTATTTTAAAGAACTTTATTTTGAGTCATACTTTAATATATACATGTTCCCCCACTTGAAATTCTTTGTGTTTCTTTTAGGTTCTACCTAATTTTCTTTACCATCTATTCCATGATTATAGAAAGTATCAAACTAGCATAAGCCTACCTTCAGGCCAACTCCAAGTTAAGGGGATACGGCACTCCCTTCTATACATAACCTCAAAATGGCTCATCTTGAGCAAAGCCTCATATATCGTTATAGGAAAACTTAACTAAACATAGATAGTCCTTGCATTAAGTGGGTTTGTTCATTATGTACATGTGTAGCATGTCTTAAAGGACTGGATTAATCCTTTTGGTTGGTGTATTTCTTCTTGGGTGATACGTAGTGTTGAAATTCAATTGTGTACCCATTCTGGTAAATATTTCCTTCCAAAATTTGGAATTGAATTTCACATTCTTGTATGATATGAAAATCTTTGGTATCCCATGAATTATGAAAATTTCCTTTTTGAAATCTTCTTCCACTTGTGAAGATTTGTAAGTAGACTAAACATGGATAAATTGAGAAACCTTTGAAAATTTTTCATTCACAACCATAATTGAATCATGTTGTTTTCTAGTTTTAAAAAACCAGGAATAAAATCTAACAAAATTATGTTAGGTTCCTATAATACTAGTGTATCCTCCTTATTTTTATTTTTGTACCCATGTAGCCCACATATTGTTATTTTTGTGCCCCATAGAACCCCACTATTGTTAGTTGTGCCCTTACACTATTATTGTTATTTAGGCTCTAATTATATTGTGACCCCTTTGACTCCTATATATACAAAGGAGGTATTGTAAATTGTATCATCCAAGAATTGTTCATCTATGTAATGTAATGGAGGTCTCCTCCTAAAATAGGATAATTTTTAAGTCATTGATCTATGTTTTTGTTAGTTGGTTGCATAACATTTGGTATCAGAGCTTTGGATTTTAGGGTTTCTCTCCTTTAAACAGGTCATCTTGGAATTTTTGCTATAATTGTTTTCTATGAGGCTTCAAAAGCTGAAATGTTTATCACGTGGAGCCAAAATATTGGTGAAATTCTTGTAAAAATTTTAGAATTTGGTTCACTATATTTTTAAAGATATGATCTTTGGAAGTTAGGGTTTTGCGGGCTCTAGAATTGAGTCACAAACATGTGATCTAGGTAAAATCATCATAAATTTCATTTAAGGAACCAAATATGAATTTTGTAATTTTTTTATGAAAAAGCGCGCACTGTAGTGTTTTTTGTATCAATTGTAGGGTCGAAGATTGAAACAATTACACGTGGCATCACGTACAACTTCTCTCTAATGAACCAATCCATAATCAGGTCATTGTGGGAGATTTGACATAACTCTTTCTTGAAGAATCCAATATTTATTGGACTTC
>APFE031498648.1:155358-185856 GCA_000404065.3 Pinus taeda
TATTATTGGAAAATACTAGGTTTTCTTCCTTTTCCACCTTGAGCAAATATGTTTTTCTTTTTATTAGGCCACGAATTCACATTTTATCTTTTTTGTTTAGCCTACTGGTAGAAATTTTTTTCTTTTCTAATGGCCTTGTCCATTATTTCGCAAATATTGTATTCAATTCTTTCTTTAAAAGAAAGAGAAATATGGTTTCTAAAGTGTGTACCTTATATTTTTCATCTCATATATATGGCACATATCTCAAAAAAATGAATAAATTTCATCACCAACTCATCTATTAACATTTGGCCAAGTTTCATGTCACGAAATTATTTGGCCTTTTCATCAAAGTAATGTTTACATAGTATTTTTCATTGAAAAGGATTTGAAATTCCTCCTAGTTAACGTTCTTATTATTTAAATTGTGCATTGTTCTTACTTCTTCCCATAATAGGGAAGATTTTGCCTCTAATTGGTATGTAGCTAATTTAGCTTTAAATTTAGTAGAATAACCATAGACTTGAAAATATATATTGATATTAAGCAGTCATACCTCTATTACTTCTTTAAAATCTCCATCATAAGTGGGGGTCTAATTTTTTTGAACTCAGCTTGCAATTCCATTTTTGGCCTCTTTCCTTGCTTAGATGTAATTTTGGTGAGCTATGCTCTTCTTCCTCCTCAAATTTATCTTTTTGACTTTTAACCACATCATCAGATTTCTTTCGCTTCAAAATTTATCCTTAGTTCTCTTCCTCCATTAGCGTTTCCATAGTCTTAGGATTTGATCATATATATTAAGTATTTACTTATTTTTTTCTACTATGTGCTGAATTTTAATAATTTTTCTTATCCTACAGAGAGGCTTACTAGCTATGTTCCTAGATCTGTCACCATATTCATTGATTCCAGTACATGAACTTATGCTTACTCCCCCAAATGTAACCAAATCCTAACTTAACCTCTGTGTGTTTCTACCTTAGGTTCAACCATCACTTAACCTTTTCTTTAGTACTTATTCTAAGTAAAAAAGGCATTCATTTTGTTAAACAAGATCATTGTCAAGCTCATAGGCCATAGTATTGCAACCTATTTACCCTGGTACCATATATAAAATCTCCCTAAAATAACCCAATAACAATTACGAATTACAGAGTAATTTATTTTTTAACTTAATATGTTCATGACTTGTTACAATAAAATGGTAACGATTAATTTTACTTGCAGAGAGAGAACATCTCATTACTAGCTCAATATCTATATTTTTTTTTTTTATGTAGCAACAAACATTATATTTGTCTTTATTCTCATGTCTCACTTGAAAGCAAAAAGTTAGGCTAGATACTATATATAAGCCATTCTCGCCCACTCCTTAGTGCTCAGATTCTTTTTAACACTCTTTTTTTACCCTCAAGGCCATGGCTATGCTAGGAAATTTACCAAGCACAACTTCACACGTATAGTGTAATGGTAATTATTGTTATATTTTTTTATTTAATATACTAAAAATCTACCCAATATGGTAACCTTATATCGGCTATGCCATCATGCACTGTATATGATTTTGATGGAATTATATTAACTATATTGTCATGCACAATATATCATTGTTACTATGTTTTGTTTGGTTCCATCCTTCAGGTGTATATATACATATATGTAATGTATTGAATTGCTTTAATGTTGTAAGTTCCCTCGTGACACCTTGGCCCTTATGTGGAGGTGTTGATGTTTATAAATGTTTGCATAAACATTGGGGAAACCACCCAGACGAGACCTTAAATCACATCCTTTTACGTTTGGAATGATGGCTTCGAGTATAATTTTTGGACCAGTTTCCCTTCAAATAAAACTATATAAGATGTGGTGCCTGTGAGTATGGTATTCTAATATAATTAGGAACAGAAATAGAAACTAATATATACTACTATTAACCCTGCATAAGATGATGGTATATGAGTTATAAAGATGTCATAATTAACATAATAATATAGTTCATCATGCAATTATGATATTAACTCAATTACAGATAAATAATTTTATTAAAATAGTTAATAAAATTAATTTATTAAAACTTCAATATAAATGAGATCTTGTTGTTCACAAAAGTAGTTCAAATTTCAATCAAAACACATCAATAGTGATTTTGGAAGATTGCATAAAAAATACATGTGAACAATAACATTAAATCATTCCATCCAAAGCAAATATACATAAATAGGATAGTAGTACATGATATACCATAGATCTGCTCATCACAGAAAAGAAAGTGGTTCATCTTAATATTAAGAAAAAAATAATTACAATAGTGCAAATCAAGTCTCTTCTTACAAAAATTTAGAACCCTGTCTCTATCTTAGAGAGGGAATTTATAGTTTTTCAATAAAATATAAAGATAAAAAGATCTAACAACTCTTCAACAACTCTCAAAATGAAGTAACATTAAGGGGAAAATTTGGAAATAGTTACACCAGCTTTCTATTCTTAGGAGGAATATTGTTCAACCATTTATTATTGTAGGTTGAAGATATCGATCAAATTGTTGAGTTCAGGTGGATACTTTTGACTGATCTGGCCTTTGACTTGTAAATATCGCATTCCTCACAACTGTCAGCATCTGTATGATGGCATTTGAAATGAATCAAAGAAGAAACCATTGATTGTGAAGCTTCACTAAGAACTGCGAGTGATGCTCAAGAGTAACTTTGGTCAGCTCATCAAATATTTTGGAAATTTTCCTGGAATATTCCTATCACATATTTGTTAACAACCTGATGTTGGGTAAGGTACCTTCATGCCAACTCTGAATAAGATTGGATTTCAGTAAATTGTCATTGATTGATTCAATGATATTGCTGGAAATATATCGGGTCTCATATACAACTTCTTCAACCTACTTTATATGGATTTCCCATTCTCTAGATAGAATAATTTTCTGAGCCTCTTCAATATTAGGTAGATTAGGATATCTACATTCTTCACTTTCTTGCCAAGTTAGGAAACTTGACAGCTTTTCATCCATCTCTTCAAAATAGTTCTTCACGTCTGATAACTGATCAACCAGAGAATCAATAGCCTTGCATTGGTCTTGAATTATTTCCAATTTATGGCAAAAGAATGTTTGTTGTTGTGCAAGAAAGGAATTTAACTCTCTATCCTCCCTCTTGAACTCTGTTTATTTAGGATTTATATGCAGTTGTTCAAGCCCTTTTTTTCATTTCTTGATTATGTTCATCTCTGGCCTGTATATATGTATCATATTGGACCTTGAGGGGGTAAAACATTTTTGGAAGTTCAGTTATCTATGACTATAAGTGTTTAGTAATATTCTTCAAGTTTCTCCTCCAACATGGAAACTTTCTCCTCTTTATCCTTTAACAATTGCTTCACTTCTACAACTTTATCTATTGTTGTTGAGGCATAGGCACTAGTCAATTGAGCGAGTCTGCCTAATTCCTCCGTTGGCTTTGTTGTAGAGCCTTTCAATAAAAAGTCAAAGGGAGTTGTATTACCAGATACAAATTCTTGGGATTGATTGATTTTTCTCTTATTTCTTACTCTTTTGACTACATCCTTGTGCTTAGGACTGTAGGAAATATCTAATCGGGGAATCTCCTCAATACTTAAAACGATTTCAAAGGAAGGAAATGTAGGGATAACCTTGACATCCTTTTCACCAAGGGATTTTACAGTAATATCCTTAGCTTTATAACTTTGTTCAGGATTATTTAGAGTGTCATGAACATTCATTTGTTGTGAAGTTTTAGTAGTTTGAGGCTCATCATTCCTAGAATTTAAAGTTTGGCTAAAATCTTTCCAAATCGCATCAAATCTAGGAACATTCACAAATCCTTCTACCTAAGAAGAATAATAAGCCACTACTCCTCTAGGTCTGGGGGGATCAATTGACTATGAAGAATAATAAGCCACTACTCCTCTAGGTCTGGGGGGATCAATTGACTATGAAGAACCAGTAAAACAAACATCATCACTTAGAAATTTCTCTTAATATACCTGCAATAAATCCATAGGAAGACTAGCTACCACAGAGGCTTTGTATTGTGCAAATTGGTTATTTTCCTCAGGGGTCAATTTCTCCTTTGCTCTTTTTAACACCAACGAACAAGAAGAAGACTACTCAAATAAACCATCCAATCTGTTAGGCTCATGAATTAATTGTCTGATATTTTGTGAAGTTGTGAAATTCTTAAACATGGAACTGGGGTTACACTGCCTATTGAGTACATTAGGAAGACGAAGGGATTGAATAGCTTGAACTTCCTTCTCTACATATTTATAATTAGCCAAATAGAATATACCAAATTTAGGTGGAAAGGTAGGCCACATTGTTTCATTGTATTATTTAAAAAATTTAGAAATACCACATCCAACAATTTGATAGGTTATTTCTCTACTTAGAAGTTTATCGAGAATGTGTAATGGAAAAAAATGAGGGTTTTCTAAACTTCCATAAAAGCTTATATATGTAAAATATTCCTCACAGAGGAAATTTCCAACTCGCAAAAGATCATCTTCAAATTCCAGGGACATTTGAGGTGCTTTTGTACCAAAAATAGCTTGATAAATCGGTGACATAACTCTGTGGTGGATTTTATATAAATGTTATTGATACTTTGACTCCCATAAGATATCATTATAAACGTGGATGGACATTGGATCTTGGGGAGTCCATTTCCAGCCTATAGAAGAAAAATCCATTGAAAAACACAGAGCATCCACAATGTAGCTAGACATATAGAAAGGAGGGATTTTGTTTTTAGAGATACTGCATCCATTCCTAAAGGTTAAAATGTGAGAAACTAGATTATCAGAAAGCATACTAGCCCAATCAAATAAAGTCCCTCTAAGGCTCCATCTATAAGAGGTACCGAGTCATCAGGAAATTTTGACACATTTGGCTGCGCATCCATCCTACACATCATAGTAGTAATTTGGGAATAACGACTGACAAGAGAGTCAATGATGTACTCACCAGTTTCTTTAGCATTATGTTTATTTGATTTTTTTCTCTATGGTATAATTTGTTTTGACGGGTGTCCGTGCTCCCTTAAAAATTCCTCAATATATTCTTTGTTGTATTTGTATTGTGGATTGGGTAGGTGGTACATGCCTTCTAAATCCTTGCTTGTAAAGGACCCAATGAGTGTGCCCTTGTTGGTATAAATTTTCTTGTTGTAAATACTCAAATTCTCCACAACCCATCAAACCATATTAGTATAAGGAAGAAGCTCTAGCATGGATGCTATTCTATGTAGAAAATAATTAGCGACATCACTAAAACTAGCTTCTAAAACTGGGATGCTATGATTAGCCATTACCGTCCTCTGCGTAGTTATGGGATTTTCAGCTTTGAAATGCCTATAAATTGCTTCGTAGAAGGAGGGATTTTCAGCTTTGAAATGCCTATAAATTGCTTCCTAGAAGGAGTACCAAGAATCTCTAGTGAATACTGTATCATAGAATTATCCTGATCTGGGAATATTTTCATGAATATATTCTATAAATGGACTAGAATATTACTGATGCAACGAATCCTTTTTCTCGGTTTTTCTCCGTTTGTAATTTTTTCATGATTTCAAGAATAAAACCTTGCATGTAGTGAAGATACAAGAGATTAGCGGAAACAATCACTTGTCCAAAACTCAACACTAATGAATAAGCACTTTGCAATAATGAATCCCTTCTTTTGAACAAATCTTATGATATCAAAGTTAATTGAATGAAAATTTTTACGCTTTTGAGACTCATTAAAAATCGACTAAGGACACAAGCGGGAAGCCATGTGACAAGCCACATCAAATTATCAGAGGTGTCATTTCAGAGAGTGTTTTAAAATAGAGATACAATATACCAACCTTTTGAAATGAAAAATTTCTAATTATATAATGGTCATGAAAATAATCTCAAAATAAGAACTTCGATGAATCTTATGAAGGGCTTATCGAGAGTATTTTTATTGGAAGATTTCAAATATAACACTCCCAAAAAAACATTGCTCGAAATTGAATATTATAATAATAATGGTTCATTGGAGAGATCATATATCATAACTTTAATTCTAAAGAGGTTTAAATGAAAGAGTCTCGATAAAGGTAAGTCCATGACTTTGAAGATTATCGGAGGAACCTTTTATCGGGGATGAAATTAAAATTAGCTTTCAATACGATAATTCTCGATGTGATTATTTTAATACTATGTTTTCGGGGTTTGAATGTCAGAATAGTTACTATATTAACTTTTATAATAAGAGCTATGAAATGAAGTCTTTTATAAATACTTAATAAAGGCATTGGGAGGTTGGACATCAAGGAGAAACCTTTTCTTAACACCAATTGATAAAACTTTAAGAAATGGGAAAGGTCGATAACAAAGAACCTCGGGAGTGGGCCCATTAGAGCTTCTGTCTTTCATAATGTTTTTAAAATAAAATGCTGATATGATGAGTTCTGATAAAGGGAGATACTTTAAGTTTTAATAAAGGTATTATTTTAAAAGAACTTGTGATTAATTCTCTTATGCCCCTTATTAATCAAATAAAGCATTTTATTTAAAGAAACTAAATATAAAAGATAAAGGTCCCCATTATTTATTAGAAACTAATTAAAAATGGGTTGTTGTTGTTTTGCTACAAAAATTGGCAATACACTAAGCTAAACAAGTATCTTTGTTAAATAAATAAAACTTAAAACATAAAGGAATAAAAATTAAAAATATTATAATGTCGAAATTCTGATTTTTATTAAAATTTATCTAAATAAAATGAAATTCATCACTTGTAAACTTCATAACCTGTTATTTATGAAAGACTGTTTATCTTTGACAATCATTTTATAATGTCAGTTATAATGATAAAATAAATAACTATTGAAATTTTAGCATTAGGATAGACTCTTTTGTCACTCGTAGTGCCGCTGCTACCAGCAGGTATCCATAGCCTCGACAAGGTTAACATTTAACCAAGAAATACTAGTATCCCATCCACTAAATAATGTTTTAGAGGCTCTTAGTTAAGACTTACTTACCATTTTTCTTTTCTTGAAAGCCATTGTCCTGGATTGATGACTAGATATGACAATGTCATTCACATGTATTAATAATATTGAAAATCCATCTCGTGATGAGACCTCTTGTCTTACAACTTTTTGACTATAAGCCATTATCCTCGCTTGGTAACCAGATATGATAATTTCAATGTCATAAGTTCCCCATGATCATGCTAATATGGCTCTTAATGTGACCCCTTATGCTTCAAGCTTAATATTTTTGAATTACACATTAAAAATGTTAAATTAGTGGATGGCGATGTAGATCTTCTCCTTAGGAGCTGTGTATGAAAATTACAATCATAAGGTGCTAAAACTTTTTCATACTCTTTATTTATTTCAATTACTATTCTAGAAAATGGCTAGTCATAAGACAAAACCGTCTTTTAGTGATTTAGGCTATAAATAATTCACAAAATAATGGAAATAAAATAAGAGATTACAATATTTATGAAATTCTGGTCATCAACATAAGAATCATTTTATTGAGGATTTTCGTTTTTACATATGAATTTCATGAGAATTATCAGAGAATATATAACAACCCAAGTGGAAAACTAAAATAGTAATGAACAACCAAGATATACTAAAAACACATCGGTATTTACATATTTACAACAAAGCATGAGTATTCAAGAAAAGTATTTTTTCAAGATTAACCCATTTACAGGGAGGGATTCTTTCCTACCCTGTAAGACTTGAAGAATAAAACTTGATGGGCCAAGCTTCTTAACAATCTAAAATGGTCCAAGCCAAGGTTTCTTAAACTTTAAATATTTAGCTTTCTCTTCATGGGCATTATCTCATTTCAGAGCCAAGTCACCAATTTCAAAAATTTTGTTCCCTACTGAACTTGCATCAAACCATGACTTAATAGTGTTTTGATGTTTGACATGAATTTTCTTTGCCTTTTCTCTCCCTTATTCTAATTCCAATGCTTGAGATAATTTTAATTGGAGAGAAGAGAATGGTTGTTCTTCAATTGATTGCAATATGGATAATGAAGGTAAAGATACATTAGGAGGGAACACTACTCCTTTTCCATAAGCTACATAATAAGGTGAAGTTCCTAAAGAAGCTTTGTGGGTAATTCTATCTACACATAGAGCAAAGATTAATGTTTTAAGCCAATTATTTTGATTTTCATCTATGGTTCATTTTGTAATTCTTAAGATAATTTTGTTAGTGGATTCTGCGAAACGATTTCCTTGGGGATAATAATTTGAAAAATACTTAACTTTAAAAAACCTTTTTAATGGAATTTCATTAATTAGATTTCCAAAAAGTATGAAGCATTATCATACATGAGAGCATTAGGAAGGTGAAACCTAGTAATTATATGTTGATCAATAAAACAAATAACAATTTCAAAATTGATTGCCTTTAAGCGTACTACCTCCACCCATCTAGAGAAATAATCAGTATAAGTGAGAATATATTTGTACTACTTCGAAAAATGTGGAAAAATCTCACCTATGATATCTAACCCCCATTGTTCGAAGGTATGCTCAATAATAACTAGTTGTAAAGGCAAGGATTATTTCTTTTATTTTCCTAAAGCGATATGGCATAATTTGCATTTTCTCACATAAGCATGAGTATCCTTGAACAGGGTGGGAAATTAATATACAACATGGATGATTTTGTGGGCAAAACTATTTCCTCTATAATGTTCGCTAGCTCATCCATCATGTAACTCCTGAAACACCTTTTCAACTCCAGTTTTCTCTAAGCATATAAGTAAGACAATCATCATTTTTTCTGAACAAAACATCTTTAACAAGTTGATATTGATTGGATTTCAATCTCAGTTCTATTTTTTTTTTAAATCCAATTCAACAGGCAGATATCCAATTTTTAAATAGAAAATAAAATTAGCGTATTGACACTGGATATCAATCGGACATACCTTTGAAATTTGAATGTTTTTACCCGAATTAGCTTCTGATGTGTTGTCAGATGCACTGATAATCAATCTACAAAAATCTTGGCCTCTAACAATCTTAGTTGGTTTGATTTCAAGGTCATATTCCTATAAATATATAGCCCAATTAGATTACGTTTCTACCAAGGAAAATTTTAAGGATGGAAAATTTTCTTGAAGTTTAGAAACATTGGCGAATCTCACTAATCCCTAATATGCAAACTATAAATTTTTCAATGATATATTTGTAAAATTATTCAAATTTATAATGATTTATCATATAACCACTATATAATGTTGGCGATTTTTAAGGTAAAATAATTTTATATTCTAAAATTTGGACGAATCATCTTTTATAAAAATTGGAAATTGGCGAATCATTTTTTGGAAAAATCATGGAAAATTAGCCCATTGGGCGAACATTAGCCCCTAAAATTTTCCATGGTTTCTACTCTTCCGTTTTGTATAAGTAATTTCCTTACTGGTGGGAAAGGCACAATCACTTTTGTGCATGATTTTAAGAGAAAAGGTCTGAAATGTTTTATTGATTTATAGACTGTGAAATCATGTTTTCCCACTTCTAAATAATTTAATTCTTCTCCTTGTAATCTGTAACTATAAAAGCCAATAGGAGCTTCAACTTGTTCTTCGTTCTGTTGAGTTAAAACTGTCGTGCAAGAATGATCAAAATAAAAATTATATAGGACAAAATCTTTGAAATAATCGGAAGATAATAATGAAGTATCATATATAATGGTTTGCTTAATTGATTGAGAGGATGTTCTTTCAGCTTGTCCCCACTTATAGATTACTTTATTTCTGATCATATTATGTAAACACATGACAATCTATGAAAGAACATGAATAAAACGTTTAACAAAATTGATTTGACCAAGAAAAGACTACATAGACTTCTTATTATGAGGCAAGCAAATTTCTAATATAGCATTAGCTCTCTCTAGGTCTATCCTGATTCCCTATTTTGAAACAATAAAGAGTAAGAGCTTTCCCTCACTAAGAGTAAAGAAAGATTTTTTAGGATTTAAATAAATTCCAAATCTCATACATATTACAAAGCTTTGCTTTAATTCATTTAGATGATTACTCCTTTTCTTTGAATAGATTGTATTGTCATCTAAATAAATAACAACTGATTTTTTAATGAAATCTTTAAAGGCAATATCCATAGCTCTTTAGAATATAGCTCCAACATTAATTAACCAAAAGTAATTTCTTGATAAACATAGGTTCCCTAGTTGGCTCTAAATGTTGTTTTCAATCTATCTGCAGGGTGAATAAGGATCTGGTTATAACTTGAAAACCATATTAAAATGACATAAGTTCATAGTTCGCAAGAGACTGTAAGATTTGATCCATTAGAGGGAGAGGAAAATTTTCCTTTTCATATGCTATGTTCAAATTTCTGAAATCAATACAAATTCTAATGTTTCGATTCTAATTTTTGACAGGGATGAGGTTTGACACCCACTTGGGATGTTCGACCAAAAAAATGATTTTAGTGTTAAGAAATTTAGTCATCTCTTTCTTTATTGGTGTTTCAAGATTTGGGTGAATTTTTCTAAGTTTCTGTTGAACTAGATTTACATCAGGAAATGTGGGGATGGTATATCTCATAATAGAGGTGCCATATGTCTTCAAATCATCATAACTCCAGGAAAAAATATCCTTATATCTCCTTAATAATTGTATGAAGGAAAGCCTTTCATCACAGGAGAGTCCAAGTCCTAAATTAATATTTTGATTTTTTCCTTGGACCTTAAATTAAGAAGTTCAAACCTTAAGTACTACTCTAGAATTTATAGTTTGTGGGTTTCTTGAACCTATCTTTTAGATCATACAAATATTCTAACTTCAATACAAGTTTTGGTAAATAATTTTATTTGAAATATTTATTGAGTTTCTTATCATGTTCATCCTCATTAATGATCTAATATGTATAAGATCCCTCAAAAGTCAAGAAATTTACAATATCATTATCATCATTAAAAATTTGCCAATCGTAATGTTCTTAGGAATAGAAGGGTGAAAAATCAGTTCTATTGAAAATATATCTAGACTAAAGTGTTCTAGATGTATGATTTTTGAAGAAACGGTAGCTAAGAGGTCTGCACTAGCTTATTGAATTCTAGGAATTGGGGTTATATTGAATGCCATGAAATTTGTAGTCAAATCTTGAATTAAGGATTGGTAATGGTTAAAGTGATTAGAAACATAGTGGATTGTATTCCTTGCCTATTTAATAATGATTTAGGAATCACTGAAAACTTTAATATATTTGACATCAAAGCTAATAACTTTCAGCAAACCTTGAACCAACGCTTCATATTCAGCTACGTTATTAGTGCATTCAAACTCTAACATATAGGCAAGCATGGTTTTCTGCCGATTTGGATTAGTTAGAATATAACTAGCTCTTGCACTATCCCCAGAGTTCAATCCATCAGAAAAAATTGTCCAAAATATATCGTCAAGCTTACTTATAGGATTTTCTATAATATTGATACACCCAGATGAATCAATTTGTGAGATGTCTTTTATTTGTGAAGAAACATAATCAATTGGAAAGTGAAAATATTGGGCAGGAAAACTAACAAAGAAAGATTATGAAAAAGAAAAAATCTCGAATATTGTTTGTAAAAGCTACAAATTTGTTCTCCTCATCTAAATTAGACATAAAATAGTTCATATGTGTCTCCATTTCAACTCTGATTTGATTTGTTTTACCATTGTAACGGAGCCAAAGGTGTGACCAATCTATTACAAAGTAACCGTGTAAATTTTCGGGCCAATCCCTACTTAATCTGAGACCATAAAATTCATGGATATCAGCTCCAAGATATTAATTATTTGAAATACTCTTGAATTATAAGATAATCTAATTAATACATGATTCATTTATCCTAAAACTTTGACTTTTGTTCTGTCTAACTGAACAATTTTCAAAATATATTTTTTAGGTATTACATTCAATTTAAGGGACACGAATAAGGAATGATATTAGAATAAGAACATGAATCCACTAGACAATTATGAACATTTTTGTTAAAAATTTCAAAAGTCAAAAGAAAAGGAGGGGTGTGAGAATTATATCTGTCTCCAATTAATATTGCATTAGAACAATCCAATTTATCTTAGAGGACATGAGGTGGTTTATCTTTCCCTTTTCAAACTTTACAAGAAACAACAGTTTAGGGAAATGGGGATGCATGTATAGCATTTAACTCATTTAGTAATAACTTCTGTTGTTGTTTCAATTTACTAACCTCATACATGGATATATTTTCTTTGGTATTTTTCATGTCCTCTACTATGTCATATTCAATTCTATCAGAAAATATTAGAGTATTTGATGAAGAAGAAGAAGGAGAAGGTGATTTATTTGTACTCAAAGTAGGATCAATGGATTGTTTAGAAGTTTTCTTATATGTACCTTTCTCCTTGGTAGAGTTATTAGAGTTCTTCTAAGTTTTTCTTGTTGGTGTAGTATCTGCATGTCCTTTACTTCGGGTACCAACTCGAAGAGCTTCTTCTTCCATTTCATTTTTGGAATCAGTAAGAATATAATCCCACAAGGCATGACCTTACACTATTTCTTCTTCTTCTATTTCTTTGGTAGATGCAGTTTCTTCATCTTCCTCATCTTCATCATCAAAATCTGCATTTGAAATTTCAGTAGGTGGTTGAGGAGGTTGATTCTTCTTAAATGGTCTATAAGATCTCCTTGAAGATTCGATAACCTTCTTCTTAAGATATACCATTATTTTAGAGATAGTTTTAAGGAACTTCTACAGAACTTCCACATAAAAATGATATTCGGAAGCTTTCTTCTTAGGTTCTTCTTTAAAAGTTACCTTTTTTGCTTGCTTTCCTTCTACGCAAAATTTCTTTTCGAGGGAAAGTACCCTTTTTTCAATAGCCAGAGCTTCTTTCATATTATCAGAAAGTACTGTTTCTTTGGATATATGTACAAAAATTGAAATATATGAAGGTAAGGCACTGATGTACCATTCAATTTGAAAATCAACACTTGGCCTAGAAGTAGTTGCGATTTTATTCAATGATTTGTTAAACTTGAATTGAAATCTTTGATTTTCTCATTTGGAGTGTGGTGAAGTAAAATTATAAGTGCGAACATGAATGAATTCGTCTAACCTCATAATGGGTCTAGCCACAATAGATACATTCTATGGAATATTTCCTTAGGTTATAATTAATTAAAAGGGCCTACCTCTTGGTCGCTTATCGTATTTGATGATGTCCTTGCTTGCTCGCTCCAGCAATCTCTCACTTCCTTCTTCAAGCTCCTGAAACAAGTAAACAACAACAACACACAAACATAATAATAGACAAATTGCAATTCAACCTACTTAATAAGTCAAGAAGCATTAAGACACGAATATGTAATATTATAAAACATGTAGGAAATCAATCGATAGTTGCATATATTAATATTCAAAGAGAGATTACAACCATTCGTCTTGACATCACAGCTTTCCTCTGACAAGACCAGGTTCCCACACACTTCTGCTAACACTTCATGATGGCTTCAAACAACAATAGTTTAAGGACTCTTCCCTTTAGGCTTCACTCCAAATCAAATAAATTTCTCCCTCACACAACTAGATGACTACAACTAGTAATAGCTTGCTTCTCTAAAATAGCATATTCACACTCAGCCAAAACTCTAACTTTGACTTTCACACCCTCATCTGTGCTTGGGAAGAAGGAGGCTTATTGATCTGGAATTGATCCAAGACAAACAATAAGGTATAATATACTCATGTGCATGTATGTGCCTATGATATTTTATGCAACGGATCAATAAGATTGTGAAATACACAGGAAAGGAAGCAGTTAAAGAAAACATAATAGGCAAACATAAACACAACAAGTTTAATAAGGAGTTCACCCAATACTCCTTGGCTACGTCTCCTGGTCCAACCTTCAGTGGTGGCCTCTCTATTATGTTTTCAAAGAAGATTTTTTACAATAGTGAGCTCAATTTGAGTCTCACTCAGTAGATGCAAGTCAGTAAGAGTGTACTTGGATTCCTCAAGTCTTCTGGAGTACACAGACTCTCCTCACTGAACTCTTACCCTCTATTGGTCACATTAGTATGAGACCAATCTGAGACTTATACATGATAGGCCTAGATTATAGAGGAGTACGCTTGAACCTCTCAAGCCTTCTCTGGAGCACATAGCCTCTTTGATTCAATCTATCTATGTCTTGAATCTAGCTCGATGTTGGCTTTAATTTTGCAAGTCAGCTCAGTTTCTCATCTCTGCTTCTAACTTGCTTGCTACTTTCCCTATCAGCTTGTGGCTTTTAAGCCAATCTACTTTTTGACTGTTCGTTTTTGCTTCCCGACTTTTCGGTTCCCCTACCTTTGTCCATTTGAATCCCTTTGGTTTGTGTAATCAGTCACTGTATAACGCCTCATAGGGAGGTGGCCACCAATTTCACAATGGATGAGTGTCAGTTCTCTTGGACATGGCCATTTATTCCGTTAACTCTAAGAATGTCTGTGAAACATGACCTTCTCCCAATGCATTGTCCACATCGGACTTCAAATCCTATACAACTTTGCCTGTTCACCTCGTCAAATTTGGTCATCCATTGGAACACGTCTTCATCGTTGATCTGGGGCCTCCAAATCCTATGGTCATTGTCCATATCAGGCGGATAAGTAACACGGTGTTTACCCATCCAATGTGAACAATTTTCTCTCTCTTTTTCCAGATGCGTGGCAACCATTGTATGGCATCGGGCGGGACTTGGTTGAAACCTCTTACCACTCGAAGCCCTTCCAATATCCTACTAGTTTTGTGGAATCTTGCTGTGTTCAGAATCGAAACATTATTTTCCATGTTTTATAATTATTTCGGGTCCGGGCACTCGGGGCTTCTCTTCACTGAGAGGTTTTCCCTATGATATTTGATTAGGAACTTGTCACTAATCGCATATCAAAAACTACCTCCATTGCTTAAAATTTGTCCCTGCATTTGTTGGTTGGTGTCAGCACACATTACCATGGTCCGCCGCTCTACGCGCTAGATCAATGACCCTTGTTGATCCACACTTATCACCATTGCAATTGTCTGAGGATTCCTTTCGATAGATTGACTTTTATAAGACTTTTAATCCTTGGCATGATTTTTAAAGAGTTCATGAAAACTTAGAGAGTGTTCTGAGATCTAATTTCGATCATGGCCTTCCCATTGGAAACGCTTTTGGACCACCAAAAGTTGGTTTTTAAGAACCAATTAAGTGAGGATATAGATTCCTCGCTTGCAAAATTTCTATCCATCTTGCACTACTTGGTTTTGAACTTTTGAGTCCAATCCTAAGGTACTCAACATCCCCTCCGTGTGGAGTCCTCACCTTCCTATCCAAAACTGTATCTTCCTGCAATTCATTGAGATATTCAGGCAAGAGATCATCAATAGAAGGCAATTGAATCTGCTCTTCGGGATCTTCAATCAATGAATGTTCAAACAATGTCAAGCTTTCTACATTAACTAATGAATAGATGTGCATGTAAGCTGACAAATCAAGGTGAAAAGCATTCTCACCAATTTTCTCAAGTATCTTGAAAGGTCCATACCTTATTGGCTTCAGCTTCCTACCTTCAACTTGCATTCTGTCTTTGCTGATATACAGCCAGACTTGATCATCAACTTGGAAACTATGCTTACTTCAATGCTTATCATGCCTTGCCTTATACTTGGCTTAGCTCTTTTCCAGTTGTTCCTGTATTGCCTAGTGAATCTTTTGGATTTGTTCAATGAACTTGGTTGCTTTGTCCACATCACTATGTCCATTAACCACTACGTCTTTACCAAAGACAAAATCCAAGGTAGACCTTGGTATGAAACCAAAACAGGCCTCAAAAGGAGATCTCTGTGTAGAAGAATGTTTATCCTTGTTGTAAGCATGTTGCACATAATACAAATGTTTATCCCAAAGCTTGGGATGCTTGCTCCAATACCCTCTGAACAACTGCATCACTATCCTATTGACCACCTCTGTTTGGCCTTTTGTTTGTGGATGAAAGGTTGTGCTCTTCTTTAGTATGGTGTCCATCAATTCCCATAGACTAGACCAAAACTTCTCAACAAATCGGGAATCTCGATCAGATACAATGGAAGTGGGTAATCTAAAATGAACCCATACATGCTGAAAGAACAACTTTTTTGTTTGTTCAGCTGTAATTTGTTTGTTACAAGGTATTAAAATACACATTTTGTTGAACCTATCCACAACAACATATAAATAGTCAGGACCTTTTCTAGATTTAGGCAGTCCCCCAACAAAGTCCATGGAAATACTTTCTCAAGGATGAGAAGGAATTGGTAGTGGAGTGTACAAGCCTAGTTTTCTATTTTTGGGCTTGCTTTTAGTGCACATGATACACCCTCTTACATATCTAGAAACAATCTCATTCATTTTGGGCCAATAACAAAATCTTTGTAGTTGTCCAACTGTTTTACTTACACCAAAGTGACCTGATATTAGAGAAGTGTGTGCTTCTCGAATTATCTTTACTCTTTCAATTTGAGGAATGCATAACTTTTCCAAATGATACAAGAGTTGGTCCTTAACATGATAATTCCATTCTTCTTCTTGTTTTCCATGACTTAAAGTTGCATATACATCTTTGAAATCTATATCTTGAGCATACTATTCAATGTAGCTTTCATGCAATACTAAATTATGCTTAAGTATAGTAGATGCATTTATGATTGGTCTGGACAACATATTTGCAAATTTATTATGTATGTCCGTTTTATATCTAATTAAAACATGAAACTGTTGTAGAAAACCCATCCACCTATCATGTCTTCATTGCTGCAACTTAGTTTGTGAGTGTAAATATTGAAGTGGTTGATGATCAATATCTATAAATATCTCTTTGCCCATTAGATAATGTTTCCACTTTTTCACACTCTGTAATAATGCATACAATTCTTTATCATATGTGGGATAATTAACTACTGCAGAATTAATGTCTCAGAATGATAACATATGGGTTTACCGTGCTACATCAACACTGCTCCCATGGCATAGTCACTAGCATCGGTTTTGATCTCAAAGGGTCTTTGAAGATTGGGTAGTGCTAGTACTTGTGCTATACTAATCTTTTCTTTTAAGGTGTCGAAGGCTTTCTACTATTTTCCTCCCCACAGAAACACGTTGTTCAATCCTGTTAAATCATGTAAGGGAGTTGCAATGAAGGAAAAGTTAGAAATAAACTTTCTCCAATATTGCGTTGCTCCTAGGAAGCTTCTAAATTCTGTAGAAGATTTGGGTTTAGGCCAGTTTACAATGGCTGCAACCTTAGAGGGATCTATCTTCAATTCACCACCCCCTAAAATATGACCCAAATAATTCAAAGATGTGTTGCCAAATTCACACTTTCATAGCTTAACATAAAGATTTTATCTTTTCAAAACATTTAGAGTTTACTTTACATGCTTCAAATGTTCTTCCCATGCTTTACTAAATACAAGAATGTCATCTACATATACAATGACAAAAACATCAATAAAAGGCATGAGTACATCATTCATTACTCTCATGAAAGTAGTAGGAGCATTAGTTAATCCAAAAGGCATAACCAACCACTCATACAATCCCTGCTTTGTTTTGAAAGCAGTCTTCCATGCATCTTGCTCTACAACTCTGACCTGATGGTAGCCACTATGTAAGTCCAACTTGGAAAAGTAAACAACTTCTTTCAATTGACTTAACAGAACATCTATACGAGGAAGGGGATAACGATTTTTTATCGTTATCTTATTCAGTGCTTGGTAATCAATGCACATTCTCCATGATCCATCTTTCTTTCTCACCAAGACAATTAGAGACCCACATGGCGATGTGCTAGGTCTTATGAACCCTTTCTCGAACAACTCTTGTACCTTCTTCTTGATTTCTGCATGCTCTGAAGCAGACAACCTTTTATACCTATGGTTGCGATTTTTGTTTCATCCCCTGAGTCTGACCCCAAATCCCTCTTAATAGCTGCATCTGTCTTCTTCTTTTTGCCATTGTACTTCTTGGGTTTCAGCTCTAGATGTAGAATCCAGTAGTGTTCATCATCATGCCCATCCTTCTTGCGGTGAGTGCATGAAAGTTTGGTATTTTGTATAGTATTTATCTTCCTCTCTTTCCATTTTTACTTTCTCTTTTCCTTGCTCTTGCTTGTAGTGGGTTTTGATGATCCCCCAACTTCTGGGTTCACATTATTGCATCTAGCCTCTAGATTTGTACCCTGAATATATACCTCATCTATGCTAGTGTGATTAAACATGAGAATGGTATGTCTCAAATAACCATGTAGACCACCTATATACTTCAGCAAAGTTTCAGGTGAGTCTAAGGAAATTCCTAGAATCAAAGCTCTTTTTCTGAATTCTTGGGTATAATTTTTTACACTTTGCCCTTTCAATTGGCAAAGAGTTTTCCAACTCATCATAGCTTGCTGCATATAAGCTAGTGGATAAAATTGTTTTTTAGGTACATAAACAAATTCATTCCAAGTAGAAAGAGTTTTACCATGCTTTTTAAAATTAGCTTGTGTCCTGCCTTCCCACCATACCAAGGTGGTGCGTCCAGGCATAGGCTAGCCATTTGAATCTTTCTCCTTTCTGAATTGATCTTCTGCACTCTGCAATATGCATCAATCTATCTAATCTAGTTAAACAAGTTCTCTACATTCAACTCTCCATCGTATATTGGCAAATCAAATTTAACATCTAATTTAATCAAAGAAGGCTTCTTCTCTTTCTTTTCAGGGCTTTCTTTATGTGAAGAAGATGATGATGAAGGTGATGATGGGGGAGATGGTGGAGAGGGATTCTCTTCTTTTCCTTTGCCTTCCAGGTGGGCAACTAGAAGAGGCTCTTCTACTCCTTTATCTTGTTTGGAGGTTGATGACTCTTCACCTCTACCTCTCTTAAATTCTCTATACATTTCTTATACCATTGCTCTCATGGTCATGAAAATATCCATGAACTGGGAGTCTAATTCCAAGGGACTTCCTTCCAACATTTTCCTCTTAGGACAGACTCTTCCAATTTCTGGGTTAGCTTCAACCAACTCTCCTTCTCCTACTTTAATCTTTGATCTAGTTATCATTCAACAAAAAGAATCCAGCACAAGCTTCTCTAACCTTAGCAACCTAGCACTCTGATACCACCTGATCTAGAATTGATCCAAGAAAAACAATAAGGTATTAAAAACTCATGTGCATGGATGTGCCTATGTTATTTTATACAATGGATCCATAAAATTGTGAAATACACAGGCAATGAAATAGTTAAAGAAAAAATAAGAAGAAAACATATAAACAAAACAAGTTTAATAAGGAGTTCACCCAATACTCCTGGGCTACGTCTCTTGATCTAGACTTCAATGGTGGCCTCTCTATTATGTTTTCAAAGTATAGTTGTCTCACTCAGCAGATACAAGTCAATAATACTGTACTTGGATTCCCCAAGTCCTCTAGAGCACACAGACTCTCCTCATTGAACTCTCGACCTCTATTGGTCACAGTAGTATGAGCCTAATTTGAGACTCATACATGATAGGCATTACAGAGGAGTATGCTTAAACCTCTCAAGCCTTCTCTAGAGCACACAAACTCTCTGACTCACTTTGTCTCTGTCTTAACTCTGGCACGATGCTACCTTTGCTTCTACAAGTCAGCTCGGCTTCTCATATCGGCTTCTAACTTGCTTGTTGCTTTCCTTGTCAACTTGTGGCTTTTAAGCCAATCTGCTTTCTGATTTCTTGTTCGGCTTCTCGACTTTCCAGTTCCCCTACCTCTCTCCATTTGAATCCCTCTGTTCTGTCTAATTAGTCACTGTATAATGCCTCATAGGGAGGTGCCCACCTATTTCATAATGGATGAGTGTCAGTTCTCTTGGACATGGTTGTTTATTCTGTTAACTCCAAGAATGCCGGAGAAACACAACCTTCTGCCAATGCATCATCCACATCGGACTTAAAATCCTATACAACTCTGCCTATTCACCTCGACAAATCGGGTCATCCATCGGAACGTGTCTCCATTGTTGATCTGGGGCCTCTAAATCCTATGGTTATCGTCCATATCGGGCAGGTAAGTAACACGATGTTCACCTGTCCAATGTGAATGGTTTTCTATCTCTTCTGCCAGATGCATGGCAATCGTTGTATGGCATCAGGTGGGACTCTGTTGAAACCTCTTACCGCTTGAAGCCCTTCCAATATCCTGCCAGTTTTGTGGAATTCCACTCCATTTGGAACTGAAACATTATTTTCTGCATTTTACAATTATTTCGGGTCCGAGCGCTTGGGGCTTCTCTTCACTGAGAGGTTTTCCATGTGATATGCGATTAGTGACTTAGAGGATTGCTAATCACATATCAGAAACTACCTCCGTTGCTTAAAATTTGTCCCTGCATTTGCTGGTTGGTGTCATTGCACATTACCGTGGTCCACCGCTCTGCATGCTAGATCAACGGCCCTCATTGATCCACAATATTTGTCATTGCAACTGTCTATGGATTCCTTTCCATAGGCTGATCTTGATAAGACTTTTAATCCTTGGCATGATTTTTAAAGAGTTCGTGAAAACTTAGAGAGTGTTCTAGGATTCAATTTGGATCATTTATATAGGAAATATGGATGGGATATGGATCCTCTTCTCATGGAAGAAGGAATTATCCCTTGAGGTAGTTCCATCATTATAGGGGAAAGGAACCCAAACTATCACCCTCGACCCCATCCGGCCAAACCATCTACTAGACTTCCGTTAGGAAGATTCTAGAGATGGAAGCTTCAGCTCTAATTTAAAAAAAAATCCATAACAGGACCGACGTGACTGGAACACAGCTTAGTCGCACCGATCGGCGTGAGGAATAGTGGTAATCTCTGCACATCAAAGCATTGCAGAAAAAGGTCATTAACGTCGATCTTGTAAATTGGGCAAAACAAAAGTTTCAATGGAAATGGTGTAAAAGGCAAATTATCTGCTCATGAAGAGGGACATAATGAGAGTTTCTCCATGGAGGAAAATAATGTGGGGTTCACTGTAGAGGTCCTCCAGTATCAAGGAATGAGGAGTACAAGGATAGTGACAAAATTTTGTGTAACAGATGCCCCGTAAAGCGTGAAGGTAGAGCCAGAGTGAGGGATGAAATGGTTTATAAATCAGTGTCGAGAACCGGTCTGCCATCAGAAAACTTGCAAGCAAGTGCAGATACATATACATAAACTGAGATCTCTCTCAAATGATAAATGAATCATGGCATGGATGCATGATCATGTAAATGGATTTATGCATGGGCATAGCCACCCATCAAAGAGGATCATAATGAAACCAAGGTATGGCCACAACCATCCAATAATCAGAAGGATCACATATGATAACTCATGATCTGGTCACAGCCAGCAATCTAAAAGAGACATGCATATCACCATAACCATGTCACACCACTTCGCAACCTCGACTTTTCGTAATCTCAGTCCAAGGTCTTGCGCTCCAACACAACCCGATGAATGTACAGATTCTAACATGCGAATAGATGTGTTGACATCGAGCATGCTAGAAAGTTGCTTGATTACTAGTCCATGATCTAAAATGTTAACAAGTGTGAGAGAAACCACCAATAATGAAAATGGCCCTCAAGGTACTATCAGCATAATTCACGAAATGTGAATACAGGAACTGAAGTCGAACACCCGTGTAATCACTCGATTGAAAGCCAATGATGTGAAATTTTCATCGAGTGCAAAGAACTTGCCATTAGGGCATGCAAGCACTAAGGTACTGGAAGGGAGTCTCTCGGTCAACTTCCCGGATAATGAGTTGAAGTTGATGGAAAGAGACCATGTCGAAGGAGGGGCATAATGAATCCCACATCATTGACGTGAGACGAGAGGATGCATAATGATTTTGGATGATATAGAGAAATAGTGGCAAGTGTAACTACAGAAGGACAACTCTTGAACATATCAATGACACAACTAGAAGTTTGGCAGCTTTTGGATCTAGAGGATCGGTGATCATGATGATGTGGCAGAGATCAAATGGAAGGATAAAATGAATGGCCCAAACCTGAGAAGGTCAATGATACAAAGGAGGATATCCCAACCCAACACGAAGCAAAGAGTGTCATGTTCAAGAGTAAGCTGCTGATATGAATCAATAGATTCCAAATTTTCCCCCACCATTTCTGGTGAGTACCCCAATTATTTTTTAATCGCAATCTTGAAGAGGATAGCATATGCTTACACTATAAGTTCATCCTTCGAATGAATCCGACCTAGTAAGTTTAATGAGCCCTAGGAAGGAGAAGCTCGTGTTCGTCATCATGATGAATCCGATGTCGTTTAATAGTTTAACAAGTCCAAAGAAGGTGTAACTCGGTATCTTTTTCATATTTAGAGAGTTTGAAAAGGACATGTAAAAGAAAACTCCACATGGTCTCTTTTCATACATTTGTGTCTCTTAAGCCCGAAAAGGTAGAAAAAAATACTTGAGAGAACCACTTGACCATTTCACTCAAGGAGTACCTTTTTCGTAAATAGTGCCTCCCAACTCGGAAAAGAGGTAAAATTATACTTGGTGGATGACGTTTCGCATCCATTAACAAGCTCGAAATGGCAAGGGCTCGACCATCTTTTCACATTTAAAGGGTCGAAAAAGAGCTGGAAGTGGACCCCCCATTTTTATTCTCCTTAAGGAGTCAAAAAGGGAAAAATATTTAGCAATCTTTTCATATGATTTTAATGAGTCGATAAAAGAGTTGAAATGTGACTCATCCTAGAGGAATGAGTGGTATAAAGGGTAGCAATTGGTTCTGGAAATGGAGGAACTACTCAAGACATGTAATGGTTAAGAGGCTGGCTAATAAAACCACTCATCGCTAAGGTTCCTCAAAAAAGGAAAAACAACCAAGTGAAAGCATATGATTAGCCAAAGAGGTGGTGGCAATGGAATGAAACAACCAAGGCTCATCTAGCAAAAATTCGCTGATAAAAATGGCAATCACAAGATGTAAATCAGGCATGGGTTCATGTTTACACAAGCTTGAACCATGGAGAACATTGCTTGGATTCAGTTTCATGTTTACTCAAGATTGAAACGAAAAAATATGCTTGCTATAAGTTTGCATGCCCCGATCATAATGACTCAACTGAGGTACATGCCCCCCAAGCTTCATTTCAATCAACCAGGTGGATGGAATGAAGGTTCACTTTGGAGATCTTGCAAAGACTCGACTGGATTTTACGAGATCTTAATCAAAGAGTCAATTCAGAAAAGGGGTTGTTTCATTTTCTCACAAGGTTGATACAGGAACAAACTATCCTCAGACATCTTGATTCATTTTTCAGGAGCTTGAAGAAGGAAGCGAGAGATTGCTGGAGCGAGTAAGTGAGGAAATAGTCAAACATAATAACTGACAAATTGCAATTCAACCTACTTAATAAGTCAAGAATCATTAATATGGGGATATGTAATATTACAAAACATGTATGAAGTCAATCGATAGTTGCATATATTATATTCAAAGAGAAATTACAACCATTTGTCTTGACGTCGCAATCTTCCGCTGACAATACCTCGTTCCCACACACTTTTGCTATCACTTCATGATGGCTTCAAACAACAATAGTTTAAAGACTCTTCCATTTAGGCTTCACTCAAAACCGAACACACTTCTCCCTCAAACAACTAGATGGCTACAACTAGTAATAGCTTGCTTGTCTAAAATAGTATATTCACACTTAGCTAAAACTCTAACTGTGACTTTCACACCCTAGTCTGTGCTTGGGAAGAAAGGAGGTTTATGTAAGGAAGATGGATAGGAGATAGAAACTCTTCTCATGGGAGAAGGAATTATACCTTGAGTTAGTTCCATCATTATAGGGGAAAGGAACCCAAACTATCATCTTCGACCCCATCCGACAAAACCATTTAACTAACTTCCATTACGGAGATTCTAGAGATGGAAGCTTCGGCTCTAATTTAAAAACTTCCCATAACAAGATCAATGTGACTAGAACATAGCTTAGTCACATCGATCGGTATGGGGAATAATGCTAATATTTACACATTAGTGCAGGGGAGACAAATGTCATTAGCATTGGTCTTGTAAACTGGGTAAAACAAAAGTTTCAGGAGAAATGGTGCAAAAGGGAAATGATTTCTTCATGAAGAGGGACATAATAGGAGTTTCTCCATGAAGGCAAATCATGCAGGGTCCACTATAAACATCCTCCAATGTCAAGGAATGGGGTATACAAGGACAGTGACAAAATTTTATGTAACAAATCCCCCTAAAGCATGAAGGTCGAGCTGGAGTGAGGTGATGAAATGCTTTATAAATTAGTGCAGAGAACCGGTCTGCCATCGACAAAACTTGCAAGTAAGTACAAATACATATACATAAATTGAGATCTTCGTCAAATGATACATGAAGCATGGCATAGATGCAACCATCCATAGAATGATCATGTAAATGGATTCAGGCATGGGCATAGCCATCCGTCAAAGAGGATCATAATGAAACCAAGGTATGGTCGCAACCATCCGATAATTAGAAGGATCACATATGATAACTCATCATCTAGTCGTAGCCAGACATCTGAAAGAGACATGCATATCATCATAACCATGTCACACCACTTCGCAACCTGGACTTTTTGCAATCTAAGTCTAGGGTCTTGCACTCCAACACGACCCGATCAAAGTATAGATTCTAACATGTGAATAGATGTGTTGACATCGAGCATGCTAGAAAGTCGTTTGATTACCAAACCATGATCTAAACTATTAAAAAGCGCGAGAGAAACCACCAATAATGATAATGGGCCTCAAGGTACTATCAACACAATTCACAGATTGCAAATATAGGAACTGAAGTCAAACACCCGTGAAATCACTCGATCAAAATGCAATGATGTGAACTTGTCAGCAAGTGTGAAAAACTTGTAATTAGGGCATGCAAGCTCTAAGGTACTAGAAGGGAGTCTCTCGGTCAACTTCCTAGATAATGAGTTGAAGTCGATGGAAAGTGACCATGTCGAAGGAGGGCCATCATGAGTCCCACATCATTTATGCGAGACAAGAGGATGCAAAATGATTTTGGATGATACAAAGAAACAGAGGTAAGTGTAGCTGCAGAAGGACAACTCTTGAACATATCAGTGACACAACTTGAATTTTGGCAGCTTTTGGATCCATAGGATTGGTGATCATGATGATGTGGCAGAGATAAAATGGAAGGCAAAAATGAATGGCCCAAACCCAAGAAGGTCAATGATACAAAGGAGGATATCCCAACCCAACAGGAAGCAAAGAGTGTCATGTTCAAGAGTAAGCTGCCGAAATGACTCGATAGGTTTCCAAATTTTCACCAACCATTTTTGGCAAGTACCCCAACTATTTTTTAATTGCAAGCTTGAAGGGGATATCATATGTTTCCATTGTAAGTTCATCCTTCAGATGAATCCATCCTAGTAAGTTTAACAAGCCCTAGGAAGGAGAAGCTCATGTTCGTCATGATGATGAATCCGATGTCATTTAATAGTTTAACGAGTCTGAAAAAGGTGTAACTCAGTATCTTTTTCTTTTTTAGAGAGTTTGAAAAGGACACGTAAAAAAAACTCCACATGGTCCCTTTTCATACATTTGTGTTTCTTGAGCCCAAAAAGGTAGAAAACAATACTTGAGAGAACCGCTTGACCATTTCACTCAAGGAGTACCATTTTTCATAAATAGTGCCTCCTAGCTCGAAAAAGGGGTAAACTTATACTAGGTGCATAATGTTTTGCATCCATTAACGAGCTCGAAATGACAAGGGCTCGGTCATCTTTTCGCTTTTAAAGGGTCGGAAAAGAGCTTAATGAATACCCCCCATTTTTATTCTCTTTAACGAGTCAAAAAGGGGAAAATACTCGGCAATCTTTTCATATGAGTTTAACAAGTCGAGAAAAGAGTTGAAATGTGACTCATCCAAGAGGAAAGAGTGGTGTAAAGGATAGAAACTAGTTCCAAAAATGGCAAAACTACTCAAGACATCTAATGCTCAAGAGGTTTGCTAATAAAACCACTCATCACTGCAGTTCCTCAGGAAAGAAAAAACAACCAAGTGAAAGCATATGATTGGCCAAAGAGGTGGTGGCATCAGAATGAAACAACCAAGGCTCATCTAGCATAAATTAGCTAATAAAAACAGCAATCACGAGATGTAAATCGGTCATGGGTTCATGTTTACATAGGCTTGAACCATGGAGAAATCTACTTGGATTTGGTTTCATGTTTGCACAAGCTTGAAACAAAAAAATATGCTTGCTACAAGTTTGCACAACCCCAACATAATGACTCAAATGAGGTACATGCCCCCAAGCTTCATTTCAATCAACTAGATGGATGGAATGAATGTTCACTTTCGAGATCTTGGAAAGACTCGATTGGGATTTTACAAGATCTTAATCAAAGACTCGATTCAGAAAAGGGAGTTGTTTCATAATTTAATAAGGTTGATACAGGAACAAACTCTCCTCTGACATCCTGATTCATTTTTTAGGAGCTTGAAGATGAAAGCGAAAGATTGCTAGAGTGAGCAAGCGAGGACATCATCAAACATAATAATAGACAAATTGCAATTTAGCCTACCTAATAAGTCAAGAAGCATTAAGACAGGAATACGTAATATTACAAAACATGTAGGAAATCAATTGATAGCTTCATATATTAATATTCAAAGAGAGATTACAACCGTTCATCTTGATGTCGCAGTCTTCCTCTAACAAGACCAGGTTCCCACACACTTCTGCTAGCACTTCATGATGGCTTCAAACAATAATAGTTTAAATACTCTTCCCTTTAGGCTTCACTCCAAACCAACACACTTCTCCCTCATACAACTAGACGGCTACAACCAGTAATAGCTTGCTTATATAAAATAGTATATTCACACTTAGCCAAAACTCTAACTATGACTTTCACACCCTAGTTTGTGCTTGACAAGAAGGGAGGTTTATGTAGGAAAGATGGATGGGAGATGGATCCTCTTCTCATGGGAGAAGGACTTCTCCCTTGAGGTAGTTCCATCATTATAGGGGAAAGGATCCCAAACTGTCATCCTCGACCCCATCTAGCCAAACCATTTACCTGACTTCCGTTACAGATATTCTAGAGATGGAAGCTTCGACTCTAATCTAAAAAACTTCCTATAAAAAGACTGGTGCGACTGGAACACAGCTCAGTTTCATCGACCGATGCAGGGAATAAAGTAAATCTCTACACATTGGTACATGGGAGACAAAGTTCATTAGTGTTAGTTTTGTAAATTAGGCAAAGCAGACGCTTCAAGGGAAATGGTGCAAAAGGGAAATGATCTGGTTATGAAGAGGGACATAATGGGAGTTTCTCCGTGGAGGCAAAGCATGCAGGGTTCACTGTAGGATTCCTCCAAGATAAAGGAAAGGGGAGTATAGGGACAGTGACAAAATGTTGTGTAACAGATGCCCCCTAAAGCGTGAAGGTTGATCTGTAGTGAGGAATGAAATGCTTTATAAATTAGTGCGGGGAACTAGTATGCTGTCGAAAAACATGCAAGCAAGTAGAGATACATATACATAAACTGATATCTCTATCAAATCATACATGAAGTGTGGCATGGACATAGCCATCTAGAGAATGATCATGTAAATGGATTCAAGCATGGGCATACCCATCCGTCAAAGAGGATCATAATGAAACAAAGGTATGGTCACAGCCATCCGATAATGAGAAGGATCACATATGATAACTCATGGTCTAGTCACAGCCAACCATCTGAAAGAGACATCCATATCATCATAACCATGTCACACCACTTCGTAACCTGGAATTTTTGTAATTTGAGTCCAGGTTCTTGCGCTCCAACACAACCTGATCAAAGTACAAATTCTAACATGCGAATATATGTGTTGAAGTCAAGCATGCTAAAAAGTTGCTTGATTACCAGACCATGATGTAAACTGTTAACAAGCATGAGAGAAACCACAAATAATGATAATGGCCCTAAAGGTACTATCAACACAATTCATAGAATGTGAATATAGGAACTGAAGTTGAACACTCGTGAAATCACTTGATCGAAATGCAATGATGTGAACTTGTCGTTAAGTGTGAAGAACATACCATTAGGGCATGCAAGCTCTACGGTACTAGAAGGGAATCTCTTGGCCAACTTCCTGGATAATGAGTTGAAGTCGATGGAAAGTGACCATGTTGAAGGAGGGTCATAATGAATCTCACATAATCAACATGAGACAAGAGCATGCAAAATGATTTTGGATGATACAAAGAAACAGAGGTAAGTGTAACTACTGAAGGAAAACTCTTGAACATATCAGTGACACAATTGGAAGTTTGGCAGCTTTTGTATCCATAGGATCGATGGTCATGATGACTTGGTAGAGATCAAATGGAAGGCAACAATGAGCGGCCTAAACCCAAGAAGGTCAATGATACAAAGGAGGATATCCCAACTTGTCACGAAGCAAAGAGTGTCATTTTCAAGAGTAAGTTGTCGACACAACTCGATAGATTTCCAAATTTTCCCCCACCATTTTTGGTGAGTACCCGAATTATTTTTTAATCGCAAGCTTGAAGGGGATAGGATATGCTTGCACTGTAAGTTCATGCTTCAGACGAATTTGACCTAGTAAGTTTAACGAGACTTAGGGATGAGATTCTCGTGTTCATCATGATGACGAATCCAATGTCGTTTAATAGTTTAGCTAGCCTGAAAAAGGTGTAACTCAATATCTTTTTCATGTTTAGAGAGTTTGAAAAAGACACGTAAAAGAAAATGCCTCATAATCCCTTTTCTTACATTTGTGTCTCTTGAGCCCAAAAAGGTAGAAAACAATACTTGATAGAACCACTTGACCATTTCTATCAAGGACTACCTTTTTCGTAAATAGTGCCTTCCAGCCCGAAAAGGTGTAAACTTATACTAGCACACAATGTTTCACATCCATTAACGAGTTCGAAATAACAAGTGCTTGGCGATATTTTTTCTTTTAAATGGTCGGAAAAGAGTTGAAAGAAGACCCCCCGTTTTTATTCTCTTTAATGAGTCAAAAAGGGAAAAATACTCGGCAATATTTTCTTATGAGTTTAACAAGTCGAGAAAAGCGTTGAAATGTGACTCATCCTAGTGGAATGAGTGGTATAAAGGGTAGCAACTGGTTCCAGCAAATGGAGGAACTACTGAAAACATGTAATGGTCAAGAGGCTAGCTAATAAAACCACTCATCGCTTCGGTTTCTCAGGAAAGAAAAAAAAACCAAGTGAAAGCATATGATCGACCAAAGAGGTGGTGGTGATGGAACCAAGAAACCAAGGCTCATATAGCAGAAATTAGCTAATAAAAACAACAATCACGAGATGTAAATCAGGCACGGGTTAATATTTACACAATTTTGAACCATGGAGAACTTTGCTTGGATTCGGTTTCATGTTTACACAAGCTTGAAATGAAAAAATATGCTTGCTATAATATTTCATGGCCCCAGGATAATGACTCAAACTAGGTACATGCTCCCCAAGCTTCATTTCAATTAACTAAGTGGATGGAATGAAGGTTCACTTTTGAGATCTTGGAAAGACTCGACTGGGATTTTACGAGGTATTAATCAAAGACACGATTTAGAAAAGGGAGTGGTTTCAGTTTTTAATGAGGTTGATATAGGAACAAACTATCCTCGGAAATATTGATTCATTTTTTAACGAGATTGCCGTAAGAGAAGGAACTATGCTCATCCCTTGTTTCATTTTTTAACAACATTGACAGAAGACAAGGAATCATCCTCATGACTCCTTGTTTCATTTTTTAATGAGGTTGACACAAGACTATGAACTATCCTCACACCCTTTGTTTCATTTTTTAATGAGGTTGACACAGTAAAAGAGCTTGCCTCATAGAACTGTTCATGTACCATATGAGAACATGGCTCCCAAGAGGTCTTCACTAGATGGAAGGACCATGCTCTAGGAGGAACACACGTCAATTGGTACCAAATATGGATCAGGTTCTAATGCCCCCAGTACATAATGTACTATACCATCTGTGTGATCATCAACAAATGCGTAGATGGAACGAGTAGCCACATAATTGACCTATGGCAAGGAAGGTACTTCTTGCAAACAAGAGCTGATAGGGGATGATGGTTGCAAAGAAGGCACGTGGTGACCAAAGAATGACAATTGATCAGTGGTCACTATTCTCCCTTCATGCAGAAAAAAAAAACCACATGGATAAGTGAAGAAACAAGAGCTCCCATGACATAGACATAGTTATTTCCAAAGAGAAGATTGAAATCTAACGGAACTTGGACTACCATCACGTCTATATAGATGGTCTTTCCTCCCAAAGTAATAGGGAACTTTAGAAGGATCCCTAAAGGTTGGTTGGTTCCTCTATTGAAAGCCAACAGATTCTGGGTGATAGG